>JAVLVB010000735.1:1464522-1485949 GCA_032876305.1 Orestias chungarensis
ACTATATACATGTATGAACGGTGGTGTTACTGAATGTGTGGAGCACGGCGTTTTGTGGTATTCTAAATCCAAGAAAAACGTTACAAATTCTACAATGAGCAGTATTCATTCCACCTGCATGCATTACGCTGTTCAAGCAAAACACGTATTGTTTGGCAAAACTGCCTCCTGTCAGTTATGTAAAAACATCAAGTAAATGCAAATTATTCCGCAATCCACTAAGCACCACTTTTGTAAGCAGCCTTTGGGAAAATCTGTGAAGGACTTTCTGCACAGAGTTGTTTGTGTCAAATCCCACCTTCGCATGACATCATGACGCTACTGCCCTCTGTACATGTATGCAGCATTATTTTAAATGTCTGTATGATATGTGTTTGCAGGAAACAAATATGATACATCTCATATAACACTGATGTGACTACTCCTAATAACCAACAACAATGAGATGCTCCTGTGAGAAATTACGTACCAGTGGAAGGGTAAGCAACCTTTATAATCTAAAGAAATGTGAATTCATCAGTCCAGTATATAAACTAAATTCCAGTGTTCTTATACTTTTTTATTGAAGCATGAGTACTAGTGTACAATTTAAATTTAAGGACACTACAAACCTTTCCAGGACACAAAATGAATAAATATTGAAAATAAAAATGTGGTTGTCTGTGGAAATAATAGGGAAAATAGATTAAATGAAATAAGTTAATGTAGTTCCTTTGGTAAATTCAATGCAAATATTCAATGCAAACACTTTTGTTAGTATATTTATATATACCATAAAATGTGTTGGTAGATTACTGTTAGCCAAACTTGTCTATCAGGAACCACTGGGGAAGGTCTAAACACCCACCTTTGGCTCGCGACCTGCAGGTTGCAGACCCCTGCTGTAGTGAACAGTACATGACATAAATGTAGTAGTTGAGGCATGTCATTCACAACAAAAACAGTTGTGATCCACCCCCAAATTAGAAGGCTTTGGCTGACTTCTGTGAACAGGGATGTCAAAAGTATTCACATGCATTACTCAAGTAGAAGTGTAGTTATTAGGGTTTAAAAGTACCTCTGTATAAGTTGAAGTATCAACTCAAGCACTTTACCTATGGAAAAGTTTAAAAGTACTTTTTTCAAAAGTACTTTAACTCTATACATAAAGACCAAAACTTAAAACAGGCCACAGAGGCCTTTAGTGCACTACCTCCCCAGAAAACAAAACATTTCAAATCGCCGTAATGAGCCGTGTCATATTAAAATCTTACTGCAGACAGATTTGGGATGCACTTGTTTCAAAGGCATTTCTGCACATTGAAACCAAACGCATTTCAGTAAAGTGCAAATACATCAAAAAAGAAAATCTGTACTACTGAGCATTAACATGTGTTTCATTGAGTGGAACATTTAATGACTAGTTGCCTATTGGTGTTGTACAAAAATACAGTCAAACATCGGAGGCTTGTAATAAATAGCCTGGAAACATAAGATATCTGAATTGTAAATGTTTTTACTTCTCATGCAACCACATTTAAATTCGCTCTATTCAATTCAGTTATTTTTAATGAAAAGCATAATGAAAACAAGACTGAATTAAATAGGAGTAATGAGGCTATTGTTAATTGCCTAGATTCAACGCAGTTGTGACAATAAAACAACAACCACAGCTGTATACAATATATCCTGGACCTACATAAAGCTGTCGTAATCTGTAGTACCCTGTTGAGTTTGGAAGTTAGAGACAAAAAGGAGATAAAAAAACAATAGCACAGTGGTGGGTAGTTATCTGTACAATGGATCCGAACACTTTCAGGCATTCATGGACGTGAAGCTGCACACCCGCTACCCAGACGGCCAGACGAGGAAGCAGCGGTATGTCATCAAACGCAGGGCAGCCACGTTTGTGACAAAAGGTAACTGAATACAGTTAGGCAGCTAATATTATTACAACAGTGTCTTCTCTGAGAGTAATAATGCCTAATACCCTAAAGCCTTACTTAAAACCATGCAAAGGACTGTTGTATGTAACACATGCATGAACACTTTAGATGGGGAACTGCATTATATATGCAGAAGGAGGAGGACAAAGGAGGAACACCTTGCCAAAGGTGCAAACCGCTGAGGAGACAGACAACCTTTTTAAAGAATTCCATGCCAGTGACCTGGGAGGGCACTGTGGGTGGGAAAAACCCCACAGTGCCATTTCAGGCCAGGTACTACTGGTTGTTGAGGAGGACGGATTCTAAGTTGGGGACTGTTTTTAAAGAACATAAGGCAGGAGGAAATGAAGGGGGTGTAGGGTTGGGGTGGGTGGAGCCTGACATTTTGGGTCCTCTCCGCATTGTTGATCTGGAGGGGAAGAGTGCAGACCTAGTGTCTGGAATAGGTAAAGCTAGGTATAAAATAAATATCGACCACCTCACAAAGTACTTCCTGCCCCAGGTGAGGATCCCTGCAAAACTGAAGGCACGGCAGCTTGCTGCCCAGAACCCCTGCTCATCAGCCCTCCCTGCCTCCTGCTTTCCAGTCCTCATGCTTGTCTGTACTGCGGCCTCCTTCTCCTCTGCGCTGCTGCCTCCTGCCCAGCCCCCCTGCTTGGCAGCCCCCCTGCTTCCTGCTGTCCAGCCCCCCTGTTCCTCAGCACCGCTGCCTCCTGCCCAGCCCTCCTTCTCCTCTGTCCTGTAGCACACTGTGACTAAAGACAGTGAGCAGACTGCTGGATTATAAAAGAATGTTAGATAGTCCTTAACACTATTGTCCTTTCTGATTAATTTCTTTGCAATAATCAAATCCATTTGGACCAGTTCCAAAAAGGGGATATCATTGAGCAGGATAGGGCCCAATATGCTCTTCACAGAGAACCTAACAGACCTGGCACCTAGAATGCAGTTGGAGGGGGAGGTATAATTTTGTGAAAGTGACACTTTTGCCTTGTTAGAAGCTCTGTGACATAATCAGAGTGGTTAAAGAATGTATTGTATTTTCTCAGGTTATAACTGCCTACGTCACAAACCTGTGCAGGCAGTCTGGCGCCCTACGCCTGGACAGCTTCTGTACAACACCAATATGATAGGGTACATTTAAAGGTTGGAAAAAGGCAAGTATGATGATATATGGTCACACTAACTTGATGTGTGTACAGTAGATATGTCTGTTAATGGCCAGTCTTCTCTGTATGGCTTTGATGTCCCACACAGCGGTCATAGGTGGTGTGTGTGAAAACCACCACTAGATACTCCTTGTAAGTACAAAACTCTGTTTCGATCCAAAATTCACTACAGTGATAATAACCAGTTATACTGGACAGATAATGTACCCTTAAGCAAGGTGGGCAGTGTTTGTGGACCCCTTTGGAGAAACCAAGAATCAAATAAAGAAGTGTAGGGAGATGACCAGGTGTGTACTGCAAAGAATTGATAAATGTCCAGACGTGTAATAGTTGGGTGGTGTGGGATATGGTCTCTAACCAATGTCTAAATCTCATACTGCAGGGCATTTGTATGCAGACAATGTTTGACAATAGGGCGGTGGGTCTGCACAACCGTCCCCCACCCCAGGCAGAAGGATCGGACATCTTGTGGCATGCTAGTCTGCACAGAAAGCACAACTTTTACAACAATGCATATTTTCAGATTGCCAGACAGATAAAAAAAAATAAAGACATATCGATCCCCGTCCACAATGAGGATATGAATAACTTAAGGACAGACATTGCAAAAACGCTGCTGAAGAACACAGGTGAACTACTGCAACTGATGTGAACTTGCATTGTATATCCAGGCTGTCCCCTAATGGTTATGTTTACAAATGACCTTTCTCAACTGTGTCAGGCAAATTGGGGAGATGAGCTCAGAGGCTGCAATGGATGAGTGGGTAAACAAGTCATGCCATGGTAAACAGAACCGTTATTTCTGTTTCCTCAACACTTATGTTGGCCATACTTTTACTTACTCTTCTGTCGGTATCCTCATACGCTTTCAAACTCACTTCATAATGAGATTAGGAATTGTGATCTGATTATGTGTTGTCATTCCAGATTGAATGCACCCAGTGTACCCTACATCTGTCGGAAACCTACCCACTGAGGGTGATTACCTTTGCCTGGCCGGTACAGATCAGGATTTATATGTTTTCTAGTGTATTTTTGTTGTCAAGACAGTTTTGTGCATGTTTTTTGTTTGTTTTAATCAACAGTGTTTTATTCCTATACAATGTAAATAAACTGATTTATACCTAATATTCTGAGTCTGTTATTCCACTCTTCACCTAAATCATCAGGAACAAAATTGACAGGGGTTGTTCTTCTCCAACACTTCTAACATAAGTGATAACGATAAAGTCCTCTGCAGGGGCACGCACAGCTACTGACTATGGTCATTGCTTAAGATGTGTAACTGCAATATTGGTTTAATAGCGTTAACTTTATTTCTTAAACAACAAAAATGTACAATAGTACAAACATGAAAGTAATATATCAACATGCATAAAATGTGCTTTTAAAATGCACAGTACGTACGTAATACAGTTTAGTGAAATTACCTGATTTAAGAAAGCCACGTAACTGCAAATATACCATTGCAAAAAAAGGATTATCTATGGATATGGTTCCAAAGCACAGCAGAACATATTGGTACCGCATTATGTATGGTTGCATACATCAAACAATAATGCACGTAAATATCATTCATCATACAGACCTTTTCACAAACTCATTTTAATCTTATGAAGATTCTGTATGAAGAGTATTACTCTAACTGCAATTCTTGGAAAACGGTCGTAAACACCCCAAATGGTGAGATCGTATTTGTGAAACCAGACCTAGAATAAGTTGGGGTCCGAAAGCAGTTATTTACACAAATTTGGTACTGTGTCGTTGCCTGATAAAATTCTGGTAAGGTAAGGAAATGGTTTTGTAACAGTTTGTGTGCGTGTGTTTAAAAATGCATTATTCGTATATCACGTCTTTTTGCGAAGTCTATTTCATGTGTAACGTTTTACAATATCGAGGAGTTTAATGTACATTGAGAGTTCGACCACAATAATATAATCAGGTGTATTCTACAATGTTTAAGAATGACAGTACTGAGTTGGATCTTAAGGTTCATTAACTGTATGAGACTGTCCGAAGTGGTAAAATGAAACCAGACACCTGCGGGGTTTACACATTAATAATACGTACTTGTACAATACAATTACACATTAACTGTACTCTCTTACTTATGGTTTTGGTAATGTATGTTCAGATATAAAGCATAGAAACCGACATATCACTAGGGAACCTGTTAAATATCACTACAACACTGGTTGGATATAAAAACACCGCATACATTGATATCCAAGCAAATTTACATGTAAAATCAAACACACGAAAAAAATAGTTTAGGGTGACAGTTCACCTTCCTAACCATTATGCTGTTTTTAAATCATACACCATCCTTTATTTCCTCAATTAAAACACAGCTAGTGCTTTGACAATTAGATCTAGATCAACAGGTGACATTAAACGAAATTATAATATGGCGGTAGGTTATATATATTTTCAATGCCCTCTCCTACAATGACGTTTTACGGTAAGTTCATATTAACAACTGTTATAATGTTAATCAAGCTTCTGACCCACATAAAAACGAGAACTCTCAGGAGTAAAATTATGAAGTTTATTGAAACGTTTGAATTGATCTTGGAATCAGCGGCAACGGACAACGAAGGGGAACCAGAGATGATAGGCAGTGAGGGGATCCAGAGACAGCAGACAACGAACTGTTCAGCAGGAAAACTCAGAGGGAGGCAGGAATGACGTGGGAGACCGGAGACCACTGAGGGGTAAGGAGAACGGGTGAGGTGATCCGGGCGGAGCATGATGAATAATTGAACATACTTACATTGTTGATGGATGGTGAAACACCAGGAGGAGTGAGTGGTGAGTCTTTCCAGTGTAGGCAGGTTGTCCAGGGGAAGACCATGGCAGATGGTGGAGTGCTGGAGTGAGCAGACCGAGCTGAGCCAGAGGAGCGGAGAAACGGGAGGATTGTGATGACCGGGGGATTCTTGAGGAGGTATGGACATTGAGATGGAAGGTACCTGGGTGGAGCACAGGAGATGATGAGAGGCACAAGGAGGGGAAAAAACAAAGTATCAACATAATCAAGAAACAAACTACAAAAACTCTCAAAAGGTGAGGTGGACAAAATAAGCAACTGGAGACTAGAAAAACGGAAACTACAAAAAGACGGCTAGAGAACTAGAGGCACAAAACTTTAACTAGCGAACGAGTAAATCTTGAGAACACTCTAAGAACTGGCAATGAGAGCAAAAGGTTACCGGCCAGGTGAGCAACTGGAGAATGTGCTCCAGTAGAGGTTCTGGCAAACCCCAGTGGACAACCTGAGAAGTGTTTGAAAAGACTCAACCTGACAACAACAATGAATTACAAATACATTTTTAGACAATCTAACCAAATCAAACTGAAATCAAACTGGCACAAATACCACAGCAGCCATGTAAATAGGATCTTAATTTATGATCAAATACTTTCTTATGTCAAACACGCTAAATCATAAGCGACTGTCTTATGTAAAAATCGCAGCATATCAGCATTTCAACATTTGTAGAAATTCGCAGCTTAAAATAAATATGATAATATTAATGTTTAACAGAGTATGGTTATTGGTATCAAATTTAGATTCTGTTACTATTTTTAACGAAGACGAAACCAACTGAGGTAGTAATTTGTTTTGTACTCTTCTTAGTTTTCTTTCGTATAATCTGGACAAGGAGAAGTTTTATACATAGTTTTCAAAACACAAAGTGATTATTCACAACTGTTTCAGTCTGATAACATTTATAGGCTATACAGTATAGATGGACAAGATAAAGGCAGTCGTTCTTTTTCAACTATTTATTTGGGATTCCATGGCATAACTCAATACTTTTGATTCTGCTTTATGGCAAGTAGAGATCTATTTTTATCCCTCCACAGCAAATACCTGGCTCTGCATCAACAAATAAGAGGAACATTAAATTTCAAGCGAATTCGTCAGTTGTTTGAAACGACAAGACTCAGCTAAATTATGTCAGTAGCCAACCTGTTCAACTTCAATGTATCTGGACCTGAGAGTCATGTGGTTTACATGGACATTGGGTTGGTAAGGACAGTCTTAGAGGATTGTTTTCAAATGGTAAACTAAGTGTCTGTATGTGTGTGTTTTTTGGTCAACCACACCAATGTGACTTAGGGTGACCATATGGTATATAGAGACCTTGCATTATTGAATTGATAAAAATACATTTTGGGGTTTTTGGTCCTGTAAATATAAGTTTCACTACGAATAAATGTGGACCCAGCATTAGAAATAAATTGGGAGAATAGGGATTTAAATTTCTTAAAAATGAAAGAAAGTCTAAGCATTTTACATGATTTTAGTAGATTTAAAAATAGAATCAGATTTCAGTCTGGTCATTTCCTGACAAAACTATAATATTTTCAATGTTTATTAAAGTTTTTTGTCATTTAACTCAATCATCAGGATTCCCTAAATCATCCCTTAATCATCAGTGGGGGGGCCCCTATGCCCTTCTCCTGCCGAAATTTTCGCAAACGGTATTGGTTCCCCCAAAGTTTGGCTCTGATGTACTCTCATATGATGTACTAAGAGGGAGACAGAGAAGTGATACTGTTCTGAGCAGAGTGATCTTCTTTGTGGAGAGAGGGTGAAGACCTTCCAGGAGGGAACGTGTCAAGGAATCATCTGAAGTCATTAAGCTTTTGAAAAGCTGGGAGAGGCTTGCAATGATGGATGGGGTGCTGTACCGGGTGGCTAAGAATCCTATCACGAAAAGGAAGACCTACCTGTATGTTGTCCCTCTCTCACTGTGCCACAAGGCTTTACAAGGTGTTCATGATGAGGCTGGACACCAAAGACAGCAACGGACATTGTATCTGACGAGACAGAGGTTTCACTGGATTGGCCTGGTCCGTACACCGATTATGTACGGCGGTGCAGACGGTGTGTTGTCAGCAAGTACCCGGAGCCGGAAGCCAGAGCCCCCTTGGAAAATATAAGAACCTCAGAGCCTCTTGAACTTGTCAGTATCAATTTTTGGACAGCTGAGGATTCGTCAAACAGATCCCTGGATGTGCTTGTCGCTACTGATCACTTAACAAAGATGGCACACGCCTTCTTGTGCCCCAATCAGTCAGCAAAGGCAGTCACACATCAGCTGTGGAACAACTACTTCTGCATCTATGGTTTTCCAAAACGATTACATTCAGATCAGGGAGCCAACTTTGAGAGCGCTCTTATCGCTGAGTTACTGTGTGCTGCAGGCGTGCAAAAGTCTCACACAACACCTTATCACCCTATGGGCAACGGCTCGTGTGAGAGGATGAACCGGACTTTAGGCAATATGATTCGAGCACTGCCTCCCAGAGCTAAACACCGTTGGCCCGTAGCCCTGAAATCCCTAACATTTGCATACAACTGTACGGTGCATGAAACAACGGGCTATGCACCGTTTCTGCTCATGTTTGAGAGAGTTCCACGCCTTCCTGTGGATTTTGTTTTCGGCTCTGTGCTCAGTGATCCGGAGGTTGTGGACTTTGACCGTTACTTGGAGTACCTGCGGAAACACATGAGAGAAGCTATGGCAGTCGCTTAGTCAACAGCCACTAAACAGCTTCGCCATCACACTGATTTGTACAACCGTAAAGTGCGTGGTGCATCTTTGGAGGTGGATGACCATGTATTACTGGCCAACAAAGGAGAACGTGGCAAAAGAAAACTTGCTGACCGATGGGAAAGCACAGTCTATGTGGTTGAAAAGAATGATGATAGGAACACCTTTAAGATCGAGAATCCCACTACAGGCCAGGTTAAAGTGGTTCATCAAAATCTGATTATGCTTTTGAACTTCCTTCCCCTACCCGAATGTGACACTGATGATCAGGAGGATGGTGTACTATCTCCAACGTCGAGTTAACTTGACATCAGTGTTGGGAGGTCAGTTGTCAGTGATGTTACTTCTGACACGGCTGTGTTCAGAACAAGAGTCTCGGTATCTGACTTACCGTCGGGAGCAGACAGTGTGACAAATGCGGAGGATGCTGATCAGTGCAAATACTGATATAGATCATGCATCTGAACCGGCTGATGTTCAGTCTGAGGGCATGGTGTTGCCTCAAGATAAGCCAGCCCCAGATCAGTTGCAACCCTCTGGAGGAGCTCCTTTGATGGATTCGAAGGATTCTAGTTGCTTATTGATCCCTTCGACTGATTTACCAACTGACATGCCCCCTGACTTACCTTCTGATGTACCCGCTACTGATACTGCTATGGTGACTGTAGTTGACGGTGTGACTGATCGTAGATCTAGAGCTGGAATGTTGTTGAGGCCAGTGGTTAGACTTATTGAAATGATGCATCAGAGACGAGCATTAGTCTTTTGAGTTTGTTTCTATGGGACTTCAGTTGTAAATGTTCCCATTTGTTTTTTTTTCCTTTTACAGAAGGGTTTGCAAAATTTTTGGGATGTTGTGTTTTTTTTTTCCATGCTATTCAGGAGGGGTATTTTACAGTTACATGTTTATGGATTATGTGAATGGGCATAATTTTTCCCCCGATGTGTGTAGATGGGGTCTGGCCAACTTTTTTTTTTGTCATGCTGATCCCTATGGGATAGTCTTTGTGACTGGGTGTTGGTGACTGTAATTTTTTATGTAGTGATACCTCCTTTGCAATCTTGGGAACGGTGGTCGTACATGTTTCCTGTGCATTTGAATAGGGGTTTGTACCATTTTGTCGGTTCATACCTGTGGTTTTGCTGTGCTGGTTTGTTATTTTTATTTTTTTTGTAATGTAATGGGACAAGTGGAATTCAGCAGAGGGGTATGTAACAGGGTTAGGTTTGATTATAATTCCACTTGTCATGTGGTTTGTGCATTTTGTATTTTGAGTGGGACAGCGCCCTCTGGATGATGTTGTTACAAATCAAGAATCAAGAATCAGTTTATTTATATAGCGCCAATTTACAACAGGTGTCGTCTCAAGGCACTTCACAAAAAATCAATTAAAATCAAGGATACATTCTAACAAATCAATTTCAAAAAGTTTCCCAAAAAAATATGAAGGAGACGGGCATGAGGTGCTGTTCCCGCTTTGTTTGAGCCCTTGACTTTTGACCGATAAACGGTGTTTCATCTCATTGGGTCTCCTGTCTCTCTTTTAACACAACGCAGACATAAAATACTTTGTAAGTACATAGTCAATATTTGGACCCAGCTGAATTTAAACACGGCTAGGTTCAGCACGGTTACACAAGCTCCCCAAAAACTACCAACACGGCAGCATGATGAGGCCAGCCAAACCTAAAAGGCAGAAAACTATTGGATCCTTTTTTCAAAAATGAACAACTGTAAGTAAACTGTGTCTTGTGTTGTCATATCACCTTGCGATTTTTTTGTTAGTTTTTCAAAGTAAGGTTGCCGTGGATGTAAAATCATATAATAAAGGAAGAGAGGTGCCAATTTCACAAGGGAGCTGGGAATCAACCTTTAATTATTTATTTATTATCCATCAAATCGGCTATTGCAACCTTCTGGAGTTGTTAGGGGTGTTTTGGAAATGTGTACTTGAATCTGTCTTATGCCAAGCCTAATGTTTTAAGATGTTACAGTTTGAATTCTGAGAAAAACGAACTGTCCAGTCAGGCAAATGCCACTGTAGTGGCGCTTAGAATGCTAACGTTAGCGAAACTGCTAACGTAAGCAGTTTAAACTGTGAACTTTAAGTTTAGTTACTAACACGCAGTCAGTTATCATGACTTATATTAGCTGAACTGGACATGGTAATATACAATCATTTAGACTGGCACAATGTGTTCATTTTAAGGTGAATCAGTGTTAGCGTTTAGCACAATTGTGTTGTTGTCATAGAAACCTCTGTTGAATTTACTCCAAAGAATGACTGAGTCTCTTAGCTTGTTATCTCGTCTAACAGACACAGTAAATTATTTTTTAGAGTCCAGTGTGCCACATCCACCAAGGGTGGCTGGACGATGTGAACAGGAAAGACATTGATGAACAATATATTCAGGGCAAGGATCGGAGGAGAGAGGTTTTTGGATCCTTTACTTAACTTAATTCTGCATTTGAGGCCATTTATTGAAAACTCAAGTTAAGTACTTATTTACAATTTTATTTGTGCATGTAGGCTATGTTTGTGTTTGTAATGCACAGTAAGATGTGAGTTTTAATTACCTTTTGTGTTTTATTATACACCCTGCTCTTTTGATTTTCTTGAAGAATCAGTGTGCTTGAGGTCACTTAATGTTCAAATAAAACAGTTTTTGCATACGACATATGGCATGCTTGGTGAGTGATTGGAAGCAGTATCAGAAATTAATAAGTTTTGTTTTTTCCAATGATGGGCGATTAAGTTTGACAGTACAAGTCTCAGATCTAGAAGAGATGTTATAGATACATACAAAGGGTAGACAAAACAGTCAGCAGTCATCCAGAACACACACATTCAACCCATATCATCTTGTCTTGTTAGTGGTGAATAGCACATAGGAGCACCGGACATCCCAGGTGTGCTCTATACCTACTCAGTAGGCTTAATATAACAGTTGCAAAGATGAAGAATTGATGGTTTTTGTCATGGCTGAGTAACAGCGCTAACCTGAGGGCATCAGAGTGTATTCCTCTGAAAACATATTGTGTGTATGTGTGTGGAAGGTGTGGGGGTTGGGGGGGTTGCTAGTGGCAGCTTCACCCCCCCCCTCAGTTGCAAAAACCTATCTGTGCCCCTGCTGTGAGTGCTTCATAAAACAGTTGGTCTAAATGTTAGGATCTCTGGTTGGTTGCATGTGTTTTTACACTCCAACAGGTATCCAGTTGAGGTCGTCTGAGCCTTTGTTTACTTGCAGCAGGCGCGCGCCTGCTCTGCATCACCGAATCACTACTGCATAAGAGCAGCTGGCTCCCAGTCACTCACTGCCAGAGTGTTGCCTACAATGGTACACAAAGCCCTCCTGTGTTGCAATCTCCCAGTGTTGTTTTGCCCTTGTGGTCTTGTCTGCAGGTTCTCTCAAGCTGTTTATGGTCACCTGTGATCTCAAGACTTCACCACTGACCAACAATAACCTACAAATTACCACAACAGGAAAGCCCCTACTCTAAGCTGGAGCAACGGTCCACCCCAACAGTCCAGCCTCTCAGGTCGCTTCTTCATTTGTCCTCAGTGAAACTCGGCTCTCATTCATCCTCCCTCACCGAAGCCAGACAAAACCAACTTCACAACACAGTTGTACAGTTTACTTTCTTAGATTACCTCTACACAACACCACACAGTACTACTAATACAATCCATTCCTGACTCCATCCCTTTTTTTTGATCTCCTGATGGTTTCTTGCCTGTGGGTCAGACATTTAAGTAAAGCCATGACACGAACATTTCAACACCTATTGTTTTTCAAGGATTAGGCGGACATTAAAATGTTTATACATATTTTCCATTGCAGTGTTCTTTACGTTTTTTAAAGTTCTCTTAAATGTATTTGTTAAGGGGGGTTTGCCCTTAGGTCGTACTCATTGCCATTAACTCACTGTAATGTTATTTTAACCTTATTTCCACCAAATATGTGACATGAATAAAAACAAAAATCAACAACCATGTCAGCCACATAAACCCCTGATCAGCTGAGTTCTCATTAAGTCATAACTGGTTAAGCATATGATCAAATTCAGATATTGTACGCTCTACAGGGATGAATGAAAATGGTTGAACTTGTTTGATGTCATGCAGCTGGTATGAGATTGCCTTCGGAGTGGTCCCAGAATACTGAACAGAATCCACAGTTTAGTATATCTTTCTGAAAAGCTTGAGGAAAGGCTTATGTAGGCAGCATGACACTGCAGTAGGAGGCTGAGGATAAAGAAGCTAATCTTGTCAGCCTAATGCCTGCTTCCTTTTTTGAATAGCACTGCGGTTTGGTATTCTTTGTGCTGCTATTTAAATGGAAATAATATGAGACTTACTTGAGTCTGTTGATGAACATTTCACAGCTGTCTGTGCCCTAAGACAATGCAGAGAATTTGGCATTAAGAATTCTGCAAACGTGCTGTATGTGTTTATCTGTTCTAATGACCTTAAAAGTATGTGTACTGCCGGCATACTAATCACTTTTGTGTGCTGTGGAGCTGTTTAGCGTTCAAATAGAATTTGTGAAAAAACATGACAAGGCAATACTATTTATTTATTTATGTATTTACTTTATTTACTATCCATACTGTATTTCTGTAAAACGTAGTGCATATCACAGATTTCCCGCGTTAGACGTTTTGGATCACTTTGACAAATCTGAAACTGCTATGACAAAAGGATGAAGACACCAATTAGGTCTGTTGGCTTAGGATATGCAAACATTTCAATGTTGTTTTTATCAAATGTCATTTCTGGAAAAAAAGCAAGTTTTACATAATTAATTGATAGGAGTAAACCCCCCCAAAAATTACATTTAATAAAAAAAATTGCAAATGCATGTTTGTGTAAATATATTAGAATTTAAGAAGGCATGTTTAAAACTATATACATTCTGATGTGATTGGTATTGTCTTTATGAAACCCTTTTTCATCCAATACCCAGATTATGTGTTCATTTCCAATAGATACATTTCGAACGTCAGTGCAAGGTAATGCTTTTGGTCAATATTTTTCATCTTTTTTATCTTAGTCTAGGCATGGTTGTATGATATGAAGGTATAGAGAATATTGCTTGTGTTTGTAATTTTAATAATTAACTATGATTCTAATATCGAGAACGTTTGCTACCTTTGAAATTCTGAATCATTAAATTGCTTTATGTCATTGCCAATATATACAGAGTTTTTTTTTTTTACATCTGAATCACAAAGCGAAGGAAGCATCCGCATCTCTTTATGCCCCAAACTGGAGTGGAAATCTGGATTCTGGATGTGCAAAATAATTCATGAGAGTTGTGCGTTATAAGAGAGTAAATACGTGCCTGCAGCATTAAAAACTGTGAAAACTGGATTTGTCGATTTTTGCCTTTGCTCTGTGGTTTTTCAAACTAGAGTTTCAGGAATTTTGGCCCTGGCCTTGAGTTTTTTTTTTTTTTTGCTGTCCATAAATATTGCAACACATCTTAAAATCGGTTTACTGTGGAAAGTGTTTGTTGCTCAACCAGAGCCAGAAAAGTAAAACACTTTATCAACAGAAATGAAAATACTGTGGATTGCCAATAAAAAAATGATCTTTAATTCTTGCAACCTTATAAAGTCTTCTTCTGCTTTTTAAAACTTAAACAAGCTGCAGTATCAAGCACGTGTAGTACAGCCTGTTAAATGTAGTACTGGCTCCACTGCTAGACTAAAGTCTCCTTGGGATTCTTCATTCTTTCAATCTGCTATTTTTAGATGTATTTACACCATATAATTAGATGATAGGTACGGTCAGGCCATCAAAGGTTTCTATTAAAGGACCATTAATTCGCCATATTAAATGAAGATTTGTGCATATAACACATTGGACCATTCATTTTATTTTGCTTGAGCACACAGAAACTCTTCATAATGCTAACATGGTGACCTATTATTCTCCAACTCATTGAGAAAGTCATTGATGAACAGGGTTTGGTGCAGATGATATCATGTTAAGGACAGCCTAATGACACAAACATTTAGTCTTAAAGGGAACACCCTCATGTCGGCCCGGACTGACCATAGGGAGAACCGGGAGCATTCCTGAAGCGCCGGCCTAATATTGGCCTGCGTCTCTGTAAAAAAAAAAAAAAGTTTGCCGGCAGTGTGAATATCAGATAGACAGACCAGTGCTGGGACAAGCCTTAGAGGCAGTAAGGCCAGCAGCATGTGAGGAGGGAAAGATGATTGGTTTATTTAGAATAAGACCCGCCCCAAACGTCCGTATCAACCACACAGGTGTGGAGGAAGGGGCGTGGCGTGGGTGCGTTGACGGCAGCTAGTGAGCTATGCAAGAAGTTAGGAGAAGCGACCCGGGTCTCCCGACGGGGTAAAAGGAACAGAGGAAGAGAGACAAAAAGAGAAAGGCGCTGGAGGAGGACGCGGCAAAATGCAGAAAAGTAACATATTTATTTATTCAGTCCCCCCTTGTTGCCATTAAAATAAAGATTACAAGTAAGTTATAAAAACAAACACAAAACACGCACACACAAAATGTTGGTACAAATATTATTTTAAGGTTAAATATATATATTTTTAATTTTAATAATATATTTGTACCAACATTTTTTTGTTTAAAGTTTAAACAGATACCCCTAAAGGAACTTGAGGCTGCAAACATTCAGTCTACAGTGTAAATATGGAGCCTATATAAGTTTAGCCTTAAAATTAAGATAAGGACTGGGATGTTAAAATCACTGATTTACACGCCACTTTATTATTATTATTATTATTTACTTTTTAAATTATTTATTTGTCCAGCTAATCGGATATAATCTAACATTATCATGTATATGAGTACAAGGCCAAATCAGTGAGACAGGCTACATAATGTTACTGTATGAAATACAGTTTATGGAAAAACTATAAACATTTTTGCTATTCAAAGGTGGTGATGGTAATGACACCAGTCCTGCTGGTACTTCAGGAGAAGTAGAGCATTTGGCAGAAGTTACAAAACCATTTCTACAGTAGAGCAACAACATATGAACACTACCAGACGCATAGACATAAATGGCTCTCATCTGTAATAATAGCTTTCTTTGCAATTTGCCGTTATTCTATTAAGTGATTGTGTTGTTAAATATTTCTGTCTGCTGCTGATTTACTGTTATGTATGCCAGATCAAAAATGACCATTTGTGTATTCCAACCTTGGATTTACTGTAGGATGGGGTTCGTTAGTATTCCCTGATGATGTGCCACTGGTGCAGTTGATTTTTTACTTGATTTGACTATGTAAAGCTCTAACTTAGACACTTATGATTGTGTGGAATCTTTATTATCTTAGAACTATTGCATTAACAGCAGTAAAGTTGCTGTGTATTACAACTTTAGAAGTTACAGTAGGTCTAAAAGGTGGCCTTTTATTTGGAATTTGCTATAAGTGTGCATGTGCACGTGCACAAATGCGTTTTGCTTGTGCCCATGCATTTAGGTGTGGGTGTGAACATGTATGTGTGGGAACATGCATGCGTGACAAGCCCAGGGTGGCCTGGTTACATGACTGACTCCTGGCCTGAAAAAAATCTCCCAGTCCGGCCCTGCCCTCATGCATACTCTAACTTATTACTGTCCATGTGAATGCTGCAAGATATAAACCAGTCTCATTTGGTTCAGCAATCCAAGGTATTGTTGGAAGATAACGTCTTCTGTGCTTTTTTAAATGAACAATTTTTTTTCTAAAGTATTAAATACCAACACATATGGTTAAGATCAGAAAATAAGATCATAGTTTTCTTACAAGGCAAAACATGAAATATTCTCTGCTAACTGTTGCTGAAACAACAGTTAGCAGAATGGTGAATGGAATCAGGCTCTTTATCTACAAAGTACTGAGATTGTAAAAAACTGTTGATTGAGCAGCATTTTTAGCTGATTCTTAGAAACAGTCTAGCGTATGGGCCTTTTAAAGGCTAAATGGAACAAAATGTTTCAAGTAACTTTCAATCTTGTGGCGCTTAAAAATTCAGGAGTTTGAAAGCATTTTCTGCTTTGTCATAATGTGAAATGTATGCATTGTCATTGAAACTTTTAGCAATTTTTTTAATTTTATTTAAGCATTTAGTTTTCTCACTCTTAGTGAAAATGTAGTAGTTCTTTTGGCAATTTCATTATAACGGCCACAAACCTAAGAACCTGAAACCGCAGATCCATAAAGAATCTCTGTAACAGCTGTGACAACATAAGTTTTAGTAAAGTCAATGAAGTGTGCAGTAGGTAGACACCGCAACATTCCCTTCGCTGGGCATTTATTATTTAAGCATTTCAGCAGTGCAATAAGCTGTTTGTAGATTTGCAGATTTGAGGCTGCCAATCATCCCCCATTTTTAAGTGGTCTAGTAGCTGCTCAATGAGTGGTGCATACATGAGGGTGGGGTGCTTCACTCTTCTTCCACTAAAAGGCTCTGACATTTTTCCCCTGGAGGCCCACAGACAGCTTGATGCCCTCTGTACACAAGATAATGGCCGAAGTCACTGCGAAAATTCAGCCATGATACCGCCTCAGCAACAACCCAATTAACAGGATTTGCAGACCGTTCTTTATTGTTTCTAGTGTCAGTAGTTTCCGCATACGTTTTCCTTATTTGGTTTATCTGTTCTGTTATTTATTATTATTACTATTGTAATATCTTTTGTTCTCTCCTTCCCTCCTTGTTACCATTAACAGCTGGATCAGATTTATTACTCTAGTTCTCCCTCTGTATATATATCCGGTTCAGTCGTCCCCTCACCGTCAGATCATCGTACGTCATCCCTCTGGTCATCTCGCTCCTCATCTCCTTTGTCACTGTTCTCGTCCTCGTCTTCCTGCGTTCTTAAGTGGCTCCCTGTGGGCCTTAGCTCCTTTAATTCCTTTTTCTTCTTAGTTAAGTATTCCATGTATTTTTTTTTAGGGATGCACCGATACCGACACTGGTATCGGGTATCGGTCGGATACTGGGCATAAGTACTCTACTCATACTCATAAAATTGCCACCAATACCACAACACCAATACCACCCACCCACGGCACTACTATTGGGCCTGGGTGGGCCTTAAGGCATGATCTCTGTGCCACCAGGTCTGCGGCCACAGAGCCACCTCAGGAGCAACAACCGCAAGCGTGTGCGCATGAATAGCAGGTAAGCGCGCCCGCTCAACATGCGCTCAACTACGACAAACTGCCTGCTCGCTCAGCTCGCGCTCAATTCTGCGTCCGCAACTCTACATTATATGCAAATGAGCCGCGCTCCCAGCTAATCAAAGACTGGCCTTTTTCATCCAATTAGATAATTCCTTCCAATGCACAAAGTTGATTCAGACTCACTAACATTTCAGCAGAGCCGCGAGCGCAGACACAGAGCAGAGCGGGCGAGCGAGCAGTTTGTAAGAGTTGAGGGCGCCTGAGATTCAAACACACACGCCCACAACCATTGCTCCCCCAGACAGCTCCGCGCCCGCAAACCTGGCGGCAAAAAAACCGCGCCACACTGAGTCTCTGTCCTCAATACCTCAAAAAAGCATTTCAGGTATTTGATAATTTAGTTAAATTTGTGTTTGTACTCTATGTTTGCACATAATAGGGAATGTTGTTCAAATAACAATATCCAAAGTAACTATATGTGTAATGGCTTAAGTACTCCGTATCGGTATCTATTATTATACTATATTTTTGTATAAAAGCATATCTATATATGCTCTAATGTGACAGAGGTTATAAAGTGTATAGCATAGATGTTAGGTTTTAAAGTCCTTACTCTTTGTAGGAAGCTTCTAAGCCAGCCAAAACTCCATGGCCTAATATGACGAAAGGAACACACCAAGTTTCAGATCTGAATTCAGAGCAATATGCTGTTGAACTGTCTCTGCATTCTACCTTTACACAGCTGTCATGAGAACTGCTCTCCCCTAAATCAATATCCAGTTAATTTAAGGCCACACTCTGATCCCTCAGCAGTGGCTCATACATACGTGCTCTGTAGGAAAACTCTCAGTGAGTACGAAACCTGCAAAAACTTTGGCAACAGACTGGGGTGCTAGACAAATCAGAAAGCTTTTTACACAGTAACAGTTATTATGTCAACAGGTTATTAACAAAAGAAGTAGATGTTATCTTAACTTAGTAATGGACTTTTCCTTTTATGCTTTAAGAAAGCGAGTTAAGAGAGTGTGATTTTCTTTTAGTTTTTGCTTAAAATTTGTTTCTTTAAAATTGTATGTGCAAAGAACTGCTGCACTATAAATGGAAATTCAAGACTAATTACTACCCAAAAAAAGAAAAAATTGTGTTTTAAGGTTGGAAAAACATTACAAAGAACATTAACCTAATTTAACCCAATTTTCTGCTCTGCTCTCCTACAGAAATCAAGCTCATCTGTTCATCTGCTAGTCGGTAGCTCATCGGCAAATGTCTTCTACATGTTCTCTAAAAAGCAGACAGCGTCAGATCTGTGTGAGTAAGGCAGGCAGATTTCCATATCTCACTGACTTCTGATTTTTGACCAACAGCTCGTTTTCTGTCTTTAACCTCTGGTTATGTCCTTAGATCTGTTACCCTGAATCTCCTGATTCATGCCAGCCCCCACAGATGTATTTGCTTCAACAGCTTTGACTAATAGAGTCAAAGCTGTTTCCCATCCCAGTTTTTCAACCTAAAGCTATCCTGCGCTCTGTGTCCTGCATCTGTGTTCTGAATCTGTTCTGCCAAATAGCCAACTCGTCTAATTGCTACTGAGAACCTGAAATTCAGTCTCCAATGCTTACTGAGGATTCTAAGAGTAGTGGCTTTCCTGTGTAGTTCTCTGCCCTCATCTACACTAAGGGTCTCCAACCATGGTCCTTGAGAGATCCTGTCCTGCATGTTTTAGATCCAACCCTGCTTAAACACACCTGAATCAAATCAATGGCTCAATACCAAGCTTTTGCCAAACTTGATGGCATGCTGAATCATTTAAAGCAGCAGTTTTGGAGCATAAGTCCATAAAAAAGGACAGTAGCTCTTGAGAGCAGGAGGTTAGTGTTGTAAAACAATTTTTTCTTATATTCAACTGCCAATCACTTTTGAAAATTGCTGACTAGTATGATGGTTAACACACATTTGTTGCATTGTCAGTTTCAACTAATCAGGTTGATCAATATCTGAAACAATCTCCTACAATTATAAACCCACTTTACTATATTTTACTTAGCTCATCCGATATTTGTAAAAAAACAAAGAAAAAAACAACTATCATAACCCTTGTACAACAGGAAAAGAATTTACCTACCACTGAAGTTTTGTACTGTAACCTCAGTCTTCAGTTATTGATTAAGCTGTTGCTGACTGTTGATGTTTATTTGCTCTCAACTATAGAGTTACTGGTTGACTCCAGTTTCTTTCTTGTCTTCAGGATTGGCTTCATGTGGTAAGAAATTGCCAGACAAGTCATTTTACTCTGTTGTATATTTTTTATATTACATGTTCTGTCCACATATGTATTCATATTGAGCTTCCTAATGGCTGACAATATTTAACAATATCCCAGTGTGTAAATCTTTGGAACCCTTCCATATACCCTTTTAGAATATAACTATTGTTTAGTGCAGCTGTCCCAGGTTTCTCTCACTTTTAAGAATCTATATTGCACTATTATAATAAATCTAAATTCTGAGATCCTCTTTTGTATTTCAGTTACTGTTACATCCAGCTTAATGGTAGTGAGACTGGGCTGCCTTTCAAAGGCCTTTTAAAACTGAAAGAAGACTAGTTTCTGACCAGAATTTTTATTATTTAGGTTTTAATGCAGTCCATTGGAGAAACTGCCTAAATGTAATTGATAAAAATTTCCTTTTTTGAGTTCCTATTTTAACCCCTTTAAAGTATTTACTGTCTATAACATGCACCAGGAGTGAATGACAATGCTTTCAGGAATAAGATGATTTATCTACCTGTTGACCAAAAAAACAAGGCCTTTTTCTCATTAATATCATGGGTTTTACTTACAAATGTAAAACTTGCAGTAGAAATGAAATCTGTAAAAATATGTTTATTTAAATGATTATGAGGAACGGGAGGAAAAAATACTCATAGGCTCAATGTAATGAAGAGATCTTCATTACATTGAGCCTATGAGTATTTTTGAAAGATCTTCATTTCTGGGTCTATTTTACTTAAGCAACTGTATAGCACTTTAAAACCACTTTTGCAACTAACAAGCACTCTATTTACCAACACACTTTAATCATAGATTTGCACATAAACAACAATTTGCACACAAGAAGTTTTAATAGTATTTATTGAGTATTTTTGGTGATTAGCATGTAGACTTTTGTTCTGGGCTCTGCGCAGCTGCTCCTCATTGACAATTGAGGTGGTTGCCTGTGAATGGAAGATAATTGTTACTGAGACCAATGAGCTACTGGTGGGTAAAACTGAGCAAATGTTTGTGCACAATCTGTTAAGTGTGGAGTGATAATATAAAGTGACTCACCTGTCTTTTCTGTGTTCTTCTTCTTCTTCTTGTTTGATTTTATTGGCGGTTGGCAACAAACTTATAGTAGCATTAGCGCCACTTACTGGTATGGAGTGTGGTTCGAGATGGTCTATAAATAAATACTATATATATACACACACACACACACACTTATACATTACTATTTATTCTACCCCTCTATATCATTCATACATTCACACACACATCTATTATAATCAAATTCTATGAAATAATTTAGTCCTTTTTAAATATCTAATAACTATTTGTATTTG
>JAVLVB010000735.1:1499573-1586236 GCA_032876305.1 Orestias chungarensis
AAAAACACTCCTTAAATTAATAAAGAAATAACTCCATCCTTTAATAAGTAGCATCTAAGATGATTTACAATATTTGCTTTTTTTACGTGCTATGAGAGAAGCAGAGAGAATTTTCCAGTGTGCAGAGCAAACTTTCTTCAGAGATGAAAGCGTTCTTCAGCCGTGTCAAAACTTTTAACTGTTTTAAGAACATGCATTTGATAGCTTTTCATGAAAACATAATCTGACTCAATTACACGCTGACAAAACAAAGGTTCGCAGCCTTATTGGAAACAACAACAAAAAAATGGAACATAAGATATTTGTTTCTAAATAGATAAGCCAGACTGCAGATATGTTCACGCATGAGGCACCATTCTTAGGCACCTAATGTTTCCTTTGAAAAAAATTTTCTTTTGTCTTAATTCGGTAATAGTACTAAGAATTGTGATACTCTACTGATTGGAGAAAATCGAGAGTCTTGTTGGTTGTTATAATTTGCAAAAGTAATTAAATGGTAATTATTGGTATTTAACTGAACTAATGAGAGATATTGCTTTAAGGATTACAATATCTGATTAATCAAAATTCACCCACAAACCAGAGAATGACTTTGCTTGAGTAAAAATTGTTTGGTTTCTTTGTTAAGTTTACTGTGAAACAAAAGGTAAAATAGATCAATTAATGGATTTCTATTAGATATGACAACTTGGACTAGTAGCACAAATGTCTTACTGTGGAATTAGCACACAATTTATCTGTTTGGAAAAACCAAGCTTTTCCTACTCATTGCAGGTAATTGTGCGTATGTCTTAAACATCTATGAATTATAAATATATAATTAATTATTCATACCCCTGCTTGCTGTACTAATGTGAACAAAGTGACCTTATTCTTCATCTTCTTACAGTATACCTTACATTTCTGTCATTGCATCTCATTCCACTATTTACTTTGATTCAAAACTATATATTTAAACTAATACAAAAAATACATATTTATGAGCAGTTACAACCAATAATGCACTCTAATTTACATTTTTTATGTGACTAATTTTTTTGTTTGTTCGTTTAGACATAGTCTAGGTCTTTTTTGTCTTTAGTTCTTTCTTTTTTCCCCCAAAAATAATCTTTTTTTTCGTGCACACAATAATCTGAAAAGCACAACTCAGTGCAGTAAGTAAGATATATTTCCTTCTTAGTTACTCTTGCATAGATCCTATAGGTTCTAACGTGATTGCTCTGTCTGTCTTGAGGTCTGTATATTACCTTGAGTGGTTTGATTAAAAGACAAATCCCAAGTAAAAACAAAATGCTAGATCATTATTTGGCTGTAAGAAGAGCTAAATCACAATGCTTCTAACAATGATCATTTTTAGGAATCATGCGGCCTGGATAGTAAAGGCACCGTTTCCCCCTGCTGTGCTGTGAGTATGAGTCATGATGAACCCTGTGCTAACTCCTTGTGGGGAGCTATCGATCTGCCAACAGGATCACCTTCTGCCCATCCTCTCAAGGCCTCATAAGCAAGGGTTTATTTAGCTAATACAATGCAAAGCATAGCAAGCTAATGGTGAATGGGGAGAATACATTTATTCCTGGGCTTTCAGACCTCTGATAATTGATTATCTTGCATAGATAGATAAATCAAGTGAAGCCAATATTTGGATCGTAAAGAGCTGAGATTTCAAAAAAAGATTAACAGTGGGATGGTAAGGAATGTTGCGTAGAATCCACACTAAAATAAAATTTAGGTGGAATGGACGTTTGAATTCAGAATAATTTAGGAGAGACCCAAGGCTTAAGACATAATGCATTGATGCAATCAGTTAAAGCAGTGGCAATTAAACCAGATTTGTTTAAATTAGATTATAAATTCTATCATTATTACTACTATTATTATTATTATTTTATTTTATTTTGTGTCTTTTAAATTCAAAGTTGAATATATTGTTTCATTTTCTGCTCTTTTTTCCTATGTAAAGGACTTTGAATTGTCTTGTACACGAAAATGTGCTATAAAAATAAGCTTGCCTTGCCTTGCCTTATGACAGGGTTATGAAATAAGATGGAACATTTTATTTTTTTTTTGCACAATAATTTGACTTCAACTGGAGATGCTAGGATGTAGTGTACATTATAGCTACTAAAGTTGCCTTTTGTTGCAACTCACAGCAGTCTGTCACTGGAAGCTCTCCTCAACAACATTATGTATTTTGTGCAACACATTTTTGTACATTGGTACAATGTGGTTTTATTGATAGGAAAACATTAATTGGATCTGTTTGTTTTAACCTTCATTTTAACTGACATTGTCAAAACATATGTCATTATATATTTTTAACCATAATTTATTTGAAATAATAATGACTTTTTATTTAATTATCATTGTGTCATTCTTCTCACATCAAGCAGATGGATTCTAACTTTTTCTCTGCAGGGACAAAAAATAAAAAGTTCTAATCAAACTGACCACTCAAACCGCTTTACACTACAGCCCCATTCACCACTGATACATGCATTGATAGGCAACTATGGGTTAAGTGCCTTGCCCATGGGCATATTGCCATGTGCAGGGGGCCGCTGGAACTGAACCTGCAATCTACCTCATTGCACAACGACTACTCTACCCACTGTGCCACAGACACCCCTCTGTCTGTTTATCTGCAACAAGTGGTGAGATGTGTAAATTGTAATCTGTAAAAATTACGGATGGGGTCACTGTAAAGTCTTACAGTGGGGCCTTGCCCCCCTGTTTTCTGTGCTTACTGCAGCCGTGGTTACAATGGCATGCCACCAGCACATAGTCTAATCCCATTGCTTTCCTACCACTGCTGCAGTCCTTTACCTTCTGTTCTTGGAGTGACTGTGATCTTAAAATAAAAAATCTATATATTTATATTGGCTTTCTTTAGGCTTAAACAACATAATCATCTTACAATTAAAAATATTGTCCAATATTCCTCAAATTGAATACTAGTGATGTGATGCCCATGTTTGATCCATTTCTTTTGAACCACTCTTCACGCCGAATGATATATAATTCATAGATGTTTAAAATTATCTGTAAACTAGCATTACAACTTCCCAATCCATAAAAACGCACTAAACTTTTGTTTATACGGGATAGGGAATGCAGTTTGGATACTATGTGCTACTGAACCAAAGATACTTTGACATGGAAGATGAGGTTGCATTGCAAATCTGTTCATACCCCTTACATTATGTTACATAATGAATTAACATTTAAAATACTCTTACTGGTATTTGATATAGTAGACGAACACAAATAGGGCTTGACATGGGATGTGAATATGTGGCTAGTAAAATCAAAATTAGATTTATTTAATTATTTCTACAAATAAATAAAATCAACACCAAAATTGTATCTTATATTTATCCAGATTAACTTTGCATGAAATAAAAACGTGTTATGACCTTTTTTGTCCACAAAACAATGAAGAGGAGCAAAACTTTTAATAGGTACATTCTGTTTAGTATTGTTCAGATTTTTGCTGCGTCTAACAGACTTTCTGCTATGTTTCATTTATATTTAGCCTCACGCACCATGCCAACTTGCCAGCCAATGATAAAAAAACAACAACCTTCAGGCATCATGGTGTATTCAGTCTAACAAGACAACATTTTTCAGTGGCAACTAATCTAACGCATTACTATTTCCAAATCAATAATTATATGATAGTTACTTGATCAAGCGACTTTCCGTTAATATTTTTGTCATTTCTTTTGTGAAAGGATACATGTTCTCTTGTTACTTATGGTGAGTGGGTACATATCCGACAAGTGATTTTTTTCAGCATGAGGACTCCAGACCATGCAGCCAGCAATACAAACATAAACATTGGAGGGAGGAAAGAAATGTGTGTTTTTTAACTTCAATTACAGTATCATCTTTATTTTTAGTTTGTGTCTGATATGGATAACAAGATTAAGGTTTGCTATGCACTCTGTGCTGGTGACAAAGGCTTATCTAGCTTCAAAAACACCACAGCAAAGTTGTAGTAACATTTAGAGTTGCAGCAGAGCAAAGCTGAACTTAAAGACAAAACTGCAGCTCTTTACTATCGCGTAAGCAGAATGACAGCGAAAAGTGGTCCTCTCTCGACGATCCAAAAACAAAACAGAATAAAAAATAAAAAAAACACATGTTTTATTTGTGTGTAGATAAAAGTTAAAATGTCAGTGGGGATTTTGGTGTAGTTATTTTTAGTGATGTGAGGTTCAAGAATGACCTGATTCTTTTCAATTACAATTTATTTGTATATAATTCTCTGTGCATACTGAAACGACTAAACATTTAGACCTATAGGAAGCATGACATGACTTGTTCTTAGATAATTACACATAATTAGCCATTTTTGAGGGTGGCTATTTGGTGTAGAAAGCTGTTTTAACAAACAAAGCAACTTTTATAGTCAAGTAATTGTTAAAGTAGGAAGATTTATTTTATGTGTACCAACACTTGCCGGCATATTTCAGTTTGTATATATATATATATATATATATATATATATATATATATATATATATATATATATATATATATATATATATATATATATATATATATATATATATATATATATATATATATATATATATATATATATATATATATATATATATATATATATATATGTGTGTAAGTGTGTGTGTGTGTATGTACATGTATGTGTATACATATTTACATGTATGTATGTTTGTGTGTATTTATATGTGTTTAAATAAGGTTTAATTTATGACATGTCAGATCATGCCACCCTGGGAATACAGCCATATCACTCCTGCACCTTTGCTTTTCAGGACAGCTATGTAACAGGCAGAATTGATAGCCAAAGTTTTCCTGCGTGTGGTGATGTGATGATAATGGAAGGGTTACAATCCTCCGAGAATAATTCCTGCATAATTTCTGTATAATTTTGTGCAAGTAAGCAATTTGTGCACGCGCGCAAAAGATATAACCCCATCCCTAAATCGCATTTCAAGCCACTGGGCAGTAACCACTGGGTTGTGTCAGTCACTGGTTACTTGTGCGTCTATTGAGCGCGTCCTCTCACTCCGCCCCACTGCAACCCCCGAACATGTGTTTCACCTCCGTGGTGCGGCAGTGCGCACGACCAGGGATGCAGAAAGCGAGAGGACCGTGATCGCGCCCAGAGTCCAGCCGCTCCTCTCCGCGTTTTGCCCTGCCCTATACCACAGCGCGCTCCGCTCGCCGTCCTGCCTCCCTCTCGCTGTCACAAACACAGGACAGCTGTGCAAGACACAAGTTATCTCTGCACGTCGAGCGCACACAGGTCGCGTCCTCACCTGGATCCTCTCGCCTGCGTGGAGCAGTCTGGACTTTTCTCTTTTCCAAGGGAGGATGAGGCGGACGCATCACACACGTACATAAACTGAGGACTTATCTGATTTTTTTGGTTCTTTTTTTCTCCCAAAAACATTTCCTTTTGGTCACATCAAAATCTAACATCGAGCTCGCTTGTGCAGTTCTTCAAATAAAGCTTTTTGGATTTCTTTCCTTTCAACGGAGCTTGCATTTCTTTGCGATACATTTTTTTTTAACATATATTTATTTTTCAATAAGGATTTCACTGATGTGTGCGATGTGGACGCTGCAGGTCGTCTTATGTACTCTGTCGGTGCTGTCCCTGCTGTCATCCGCCGGAGAAAGCAAAGCGCGCAGCTGTAGCGAGGTTAGACAGGCTTACAGTGATAAAGGATTCAGCCTCCTCCATGCACCTCATAAGGAAATATCAGGTAGGCGACAGCGATACATCATCCCACATCAACCAAGTGTCTCATAACAATTTGACGGAGAGACGCGCGTCTTTCCTCAAAGCTTTTTTTTGCGCATCATTATCCTCCTTTTCCTATAACAAACAGATGAGTAGGAGTTTGTTGTTTGTGTTTCTGTTTCCTGTTTGTGTTTTATCCAAGCGAGTGATGCTGCAAAGTGCTTATACTGTAGATGAGCTATAGAGCTGCTATTTAAAAAGAGAAAAATCATTATTCGCTCAGTTTTCTGACCAGTCAATGATAAATCACTGCAGCCTGAATTCTATCGATTTTTTCCCCTGTCAAGCTGCATTTAGCATCTAGGAGAGAGCTAGGATGATGGTTAAGGATTTAGTTTTTTTTTTTCTCTAACCAGAAAGTAAAATATCTAGACAAGTCAACGAAAGCACCTACTTGGTTTGTTTTATCCATTTATTTTTCTTTATATATGAAAAACTCCGATCATACAAAAATAATCCAAAAGATAGTTAAGTATATAGAAATGTAAACTTTCTCAGCATTTTGTGTGATTCCATTCTACCAGTGTATCTAAGAGCAATACTCAGTTATTGTTATTAATATTAAAGTTATTATTATTACTAATTATTATTAATAGTCTACTCTGGTGGAAGCAGTTAAAAATGTTAAAAGTGTTATTCTTTTGCAGGAAATGGCAGCATACCTGTTGCTCACATTCAACAGAACATCATGAAGCTCCTTGTGTTGGACTTGGCTCAGGAGTGTATGATGTTTACCAGCAGGGGGCTGTATTCCCTCAACATGAATGACTTTGTTTTGGCCCCTGTTTGAGTTTTATTCCTCTCTATGGCTCAGGATTTAATTCATGCCCTATGGTGTGGCAAAGATATGGAGGGGATTTTTTTATTACCTCTCGAGTGGCGGTAATCACATTTATGGTCAAAGCAAGAACAGAGATTGCCTAGTAAACACACTCACGCTTCGTGAGAGGGAATTGAAGGGAAGTAGAGAGACCTGAATCTAATCCATCTACTGCTGTTCACAGGGAAAGTAGAGACACAGTGTTGGTAATTGGCAACGTCAGGCAGTAATATTCATAGAGCCTAAGTATTCACAGAGTGGTTGGACTGTGATGAGAATCTGGGTGCTTTGCACAGTGGGGTTGTATTAATTATGAGGATTAGGAATAGTTCCAGGTCTCAGGAGTCAAAATAATTTTTCATAGATACACGGAAACTGTAAATCTTTGCATTTAGATTGTCTTTGCTCTAGCAGTTCATTAGAACTTGTTTTGTACCCCGGAACCGATTTCTACATTATCAGCAGCAAACAATATCAGCAGCAAACAATAGAATTATAAATACACTTCTAAATATGATTAGGGTATTTATTCTATGGGCTTTTGTAAGATTCCCTTGTTAACCGAGTAAAAGGAAAAAAAGAATAATATCTAATATATAATAAGTCTGTTTTTTGACAGCATAAAAGTCTTCATAAATACTTAAATGATGCCTTTCCCTCAATTACCCATTGCCTAATGATTGCATTTGATTTCCACAGATGTCTGGAATGTTAAAAAAACATTATTTTGCATGCCATTCGACACAACTGTAATGTTGTTGCCAAGCGTTTTATCCCTTGCTGAATATCTGGTACGTATTTAAAAATGTATTCAGTCATTTTTTATTCCCTAAATGCATTCTGATGTAGAGCTTTGACTTTTGCACAGCTGGTATTGTTTAGTTTAAAATTCCTTAAAGGAGTGAAGTTCATCGGGCGTTTCCAGGATCTGACATCATAATTTTCTGCTGGCAGTTTCCATACAAAACCTGATCATTTATCCCAGCAAGAATTTCAGATCATGGCAGATATTTCTTTTTTTTTTGTAATTTGTAACCGATTGTGAAGCATTTGGACGTTTCCATTCCAGATTATGCAAACCTCTCAGGTTTATTTCATCTTGTCTGACATTCCCCATCTGCTTGAAATTTCAGCTTTTGGCTACATCCAAGTTCAAGATGTATGAACAAGCTGTGATCAAATACTTGTATGTTTTCTGTGATGTAGATAAACCCTATCCTTTTAAGGTTTGCTGCATCTAAAGGGCATTTGCATAAATACCATTAAGGTGTGAACCTACGCAAGAAGCTTCAGTTATTTCTCATTAGGTAGGCTATTACAGACGGGGAGTGATTTAGTACATCATTTACCGTGTCTTCTTACTGCTTGATACTAAACATACAAAACTCAGGTTTTATGCTTCAGGTTTTTATCTTCTGAGGTAATAATACCATAAGACAATAATAAGACAATTTCTGTTCTTGTCTTACATTCTTTTTAAAGATGTTGATTATTGGAAGTTTTCTTTCTTAAACCAAAAGTTCTAAAAAATGTTTGGTTTTAGTCTTTCAGCAGTAAGAGGTTTTGGTCCGATTTGTCCGATGCGTGACAGTCTGCTTCGTAAATGTTAAGCTATCAAGCCTTGGAGCGAAAAAACCTGAATAAGCTTTTTTTAAATGTTATGACAGAGACGTATACATTTTTTAATGTGCATGGATCTCACAAATACAGTAGAACATTATCTATATGGCATTGCTGCAGGGATTCGGTCTGTGTTTGTTGCAATGAGCCTGACTCATTAAAATCATAATTACTATTTTGTATGCTATGAAAAAGATTGCTATTGAAAAAAACTGAAAACAGATCCAGTTTTACCCCCACAAAAAAGTAAAAGTATCTTCTCTGACTCTGCAACTTTGGGTCTTCATTCTCCAATTGTGTATATTTGATTTTTATTTTTATTTTTTTATTTCACTTACTACAGATAGTAACAGCCTAGTAACCTTACTTTTGTTTTCAGATGGCTAAGGCTCTATAAAAGATGTCTAAAAAATTATTCCAACAAAGCAGGGATAAAGCTGTGATGGCGTAATACAGAGCTTCATGTGACTGAAAAACAAAAATGTTTTTTAGAAAACTCCCTGCTGGACAATGTCATTAAATTCCTCCAAGTTTTCAGCTTTCCGTGTCGCTGATGTACCCCCAGCAGGACGGTGTGTCACATAGTGGCTCGCCCGTGTGTTTCACCCCCTGCCACCCCCGTGCTTCTGTGTGGAACATTAGTTTCAGTGTCTCACACACAAACCAGCGTGATTGTCAGCCCTTTGTTTAGAAACGCAGCTGCTTCTGAATGCTTCAGTCAGGCTACTGACACAATGCTCCTTCTCTGAGGCTTTGCTGTTAATATCAACATCTCCTTGAACACAGAGCAGCTGGGAGCCTCATGGGTGGACTCAGCTCTTTTCCACAGCCTTCAAATAACATGGCTTGATGTGCAGCAGCTTACAATGTGTGTTGCAGGAGTTTTATATTCTGCTCCTCAAGAATAACAGTTACCTTTGGGGTTCGTTCCAGTGCAGCCTTATTTGATTTCTCTTACCAGAGCAGTTGTTAGTTGTTAGATAACACAGCCAATTTTTTTTTCCTCTCAGGTGAATCACTGATGTTTGATCTGCATTTGTTGGTTTACAGGTTATCCTATGTACCAACGTCAAAAACCTTTTAAAAGGATCAAAATTTTAGCTTCTTAATATCTGCAACACCTTTTAGTATAACATGAGGTATGTTATAGAACCTAATTTCTAAATAAATGTATCTGCGAATAAAGGAATATGCTAACCACGGTATAATCCACTGCTTTCACATTTCTGTGGTACATTTTGGAAACATATAATGATAATTATATGTTTGAGCTATTTATAATTTCTTCGGATAACATAAATGAAAATTTTGCAAAACAAATTTAGAAACAACTCCAGATTTAATCGCTAAATAATAGAGTGACATGAATTTTTACTGAGTTTGAATGACACTGTAAAAGCCCTACCCTGCAAAAGTCCATATACAATTTCTTGACAGGCATTTTTCTTTTTCTTCAAAGCCCATTAAGATGCTCTTGGTTTTGCCAAATTGGAAGCAAGTCTCTCGACAGTCTGTATACATCTTCAGAGAGAACAGTTAATAAGATGTGAGGGAGATTAGGCTTTGTGTGAGTGTGAATGTGCTTCTGTGTGCCTCTCCGTGGTAGTTTAGCCTCATTTTGCAAGTCCTTGTTTTTTGCTTTGCATCTCTGTAGTTAGGGAAAATGACAAAAGTACTTTGTTTTGTTGATTGCAAAAGACGGATTGTGTGCATGAGTTTTAATTGGAATCCCCCTGTTGTTCTCTTCAGATTTCATTCAAAGGGAATGTCTGACAGTTATTCTGGTCTGTAGAATTTGTTTACCTTCCACAGGCATTCATGCCTGAAATCCAGGGTCTCCAGGCATCCCTGAACCCTCCTCGGCACAATGTATGGTGCTTTCTAAGTAGTGTGAAAAGCCCCCAGATAGAGTAGGAGACTAGTGCAGCACTTTTTCCAGTTTTCAATCAACTACTGGTCTAAATCAGTAATAGAAGAGGGATTAAGACTCTCTACTCTGTCAAGCTTTAAGAGGAACTAGAAAAAAAAAAAAAAGTTAAAGGATGGATGTGAGTCCGTGTTTGGTGATTAAAGGAGAGAGAGCAAAGAAAAAAAAAACAGGGAAATACACAAACTTTTCTACTGATAGGGAGCATAGGGGTAAATGGAAGTATCCGTGACTGATCATGTGTTAACATCATGACTTCAGAAGTATGCAGTGTTATGTTGTGAAAGGACCTTTGGTATACAAGAAAACCCAATAAAATCCATCTAAACAGAAGGGATCAGCAGTCTGAGTTGGTGTTTTGCTGCATGGAAAAATTGCCATTGATTATATATTTGAAGTCATTTTTTGATATTAAAAGAATACAAAAACTCACTGGAAAACAGAAAAATATCAGTTTCGCATATTATGTATGGATATGTCCATCCCCGGACATATCCGGCTGTTAAGGATGGTCACGGTCACATAATTGTTCGTACTGGGAAAAGTGTCGGCAGTCATATGGGGTGATCATAAGGTTTTTCATGAGCTAATATGGTGTTGACCTTTTATGTTTCACTGAAGTCTTTAAAACATTTTTTACCAAAAGCACAAAGTTCTTCTTTTATGCAGACAAGTGCCTGTGGCTTTTTGCACCATGTTTTGCTCTATGTAGAGAACCATTGCAATGTGCCCTGTTGATTGTTGTGGTCTGTTCTTGCCCAAAGAGCCTGTTGCCTCCGGAGGAAAGTCTCTGAATAGAAAGTCCTAAGCCTGACAGCAACAATAGGCCTCCGAGGGATGAGTATCTGAGTGCCCTGGGAAAACCCACCTGGGATATATGTCAAGGTTTCAAGATGCTAGTGAATCTCACACTGGGGACTTTTTAGTTTTGTTTTTCAGACACAGATAAATACACATGGCTGAGATTATTTACTAAATAATTCAGCCCCCAGCGACTTGCAAATAAACAAGCATTAAAGTATAAATAAACATAGTTTGACACAAATGCCATGGCAACATCAGATGCTGTCAACAATTGTTGACACCAGTGAAGTCACTGGTATCACAGACTTGACAATAGTACAGTTGTTGTTCCGTTAAATAAACATGGACAGTTTTCATATATTTTCTCTGCATAGAAAAAAGCAGCAGATTAGGAAACTTAAAAATCAATGTTTTTCACTATTCAGACACATTTTAGTACAGGAAGTAGTTTTACTTTTGAAAACTGAAGGAAAAGGTGCATGGCTTTCAATTTTTATATTTTTCCACAGGTAACGCTCATGTACGTGATGTAGATGAGAAGAATTTTGAGGCACCATGCAGGTCTAAATTTGATCAAAAATTCATCTTTAAAATATTTCCACCGTATTATCATAATTAAACACATTTCAAACATGACACGCCAACACTTACTGCAAATTAAGGTCAGATTGCCACAAAGTTAAACTTGAGTTCCAATTATAATTTAGTTAATTACAATAACCTTTCCTTTACTTTTGGCATCAATTTGATCAAGATTTGTGTGTTCCATTTGCCTACAGGTAAATTTGGCAGTAAAAAATGGTAATGCAAAAGTAATACAACAGCAATCACAGAGGACTTCAAACAATACTGTAATTCCTTCATGTCGTACAATCTGTAGTCTTCAGGTTGTACTATTGGTTCATACTTCATTGGGTTTCTTCATTTTTAGAAGCTAACTTGTCACTCAAATATGGAGAATTTCACCAATTCCGTCTTAAATTTTCTTTTTTTCATGGTGGATGTTCATACGGTCCTTATGGTTTGTTATTCAATCAAACAAAGAAATATGCAAAAAAGCCAACTAACTGTTAATCAGATGGAACAGTGGCAGAATATTCTGGTACAATATTATTTGCTAATTAGCTAAATAGAATTATAATTAACCTAACTGGAAAAAACAGAACAAAAAACCTTTTACTGATTTTCAAACTAAAATTTTACATCTTTTTGATTATTTGTTCAATATTCCTAAAAAGGTTTGTGTGAAAAACTTGTGCATTTTAATTTTATCCTGTTCTCTTACAGATGTAGTTCTATGTACAGCTTAGGAGACGGATTTATTCTCTGAACGTGAGAACATTACGTTAGACTGCTAGATACATTAGAAATCTTCTGTTATAGGCATGTTATGAATTTCACAGTGCTTAAGGAGACTGCTCAATTCATGGTTGCCTAGAACATCACCTGAGACCGTCTACAACACATGTCAAACCTATTGCCCAGAGGCAAAATTCAGGGCGTGCTATACCTACTTATGTGGGCCTGTAGATTCTAGAGCAGGGGTCTTCAAATGCATTTTATATAACTTTTAAAAATGTATCAACACAGGTGAGTCGAATAATCAGGCCATTACCAGGGCACTGGAGAACTTGACTGAATACTAAGGAAAATAAATAGCTGTTTGATTCAGGTTTGTTGGATCAGGGAAGCATCTCGAAGGTTGCAGGTCACTGACCCTCGAGGACTGAATTTGAAGATCCCTGGTCTGGAGGACCACATAGATAGAACCGTGAAAATAACAACTGTGTCTAAATATTGTTTTGTCAACCAACAGTTTTACCTGTATATAAAAAAATTACTACGTTGTGAAAACATTCTTTTATGCCTCTCCTGAACATGGATGTCAGACTAGAAGACAAAGACATGAACTGTTTGTGCTCCAATCTCCTGTTTTGACACTAAAATAACAAAAGAAGAATCCAAGTAGCCTGGGTTCTACAAAGCGTTCTCGGTCTGTGATGATTTGGGGAGCTATCAGCAACTTATAGAAACTTTTCCTCAGATAACAACCTTTAAGGAGATTCTGATTTCATTTTCCAGCAGGAACTGTCACCTGGCCGTACTGCAAAATGTATCAAAAATACTAAATACTAAAAATTGTTTCCCTGTATTCAAGTGGCAACCAAACTCACCTGACTTAATGTGGCATGCTGGTTCCTCCCTTAGGCTCTAAAATTGCAACAAACGTTTATATATTTTGATCAAGAAACTATATAAATAAAGCCAAAAAAAAGTTACATTTAATGCTCCAAAGATAAAAGTGATAAATCCACTTGTACAAATGTATTTCTTGTTTAATCATTTCTGAAGTGGATATAATCACTAAAGAAAACCCCCAGTGAGCATCAAAAGAAAAAGTAAAAACATGAGTTTCGACTTCTTTCCTACAAGGTGCAGTGAATCAAATTGAAACTTAGAGTTTGGTTGTTTCAAATATTAGCTGCATGACATGAAAATTTAATTTCACATTACCAGAGATAAAGGCAGTGTGTTATTAAACTTCTAATAAATACAGAGCTTTAGTTCTCCAGGCGTCTTATACTTATAAAGATTCAAATATGAATGTTTATCAGTAAATGACCCATGTTCTTGTTCGCTTTCTAGGCTTTGTGCAGCTTGTTGTTATCTAGAAAAAATCTGCTGATTCTGTCATACTGGGGATGATAAAAAAAGTTTTCAATGTGTCTAATGTCTGTCCATAATTCACCGTTATTCAGCCTTTTTTTCCCAGCATGAATGCTATGATCAAAATAAATATATTGGCTCCAATGGCGTGCATATAACACATTTCCTTATTTTTTGTGCTATCCTTCTTTTTATGTTATGATATACTCTGCACAGCTAAATGAATAAAAAGCAAGGCTGCTTTTGTTCAGTTCTAAATATTTTCTTCACCGAAAACAATAGAAGATTCTGATACAGTAGCTTAATGTTCTTACTTTGGGGCTGTATGGTCCAACCAAATATGTAAGTTCAGTTATTAATTTTTGCAGAATTGTTCAATATTTGACAGTGGCGTTGGAATTTTCTGAATTGATCACTCAGACGAAGAAATGACTGGTGTTCAATAAGCAACAAGAACGTAAAATTACCAATGCAGTTCTGCCATACTTTAGTCCTTAACTAAATTTCATTTTTAAATAGCAGAAGGTGTTAGCTGGCACAAGCATGCAGGGGAACTATGGTGTGCAAGTAATGAAATAGGAAATTTTTGCCATTTATAGAAGATCGTGATTCAGTTTTGTGTGATACTTTCAGTACTTTGGATGTTGAAAGACTAATTACAGATAGTTAACAATTTTTATGTTAATGCAAAAGCTCATCTTACCCCTCTTTCATTATTCTGGGCTTTATTTAAATGAAAGCACATTTAACAACACACTTAACAGGGAAATATCATCGTGAATATACCATCTGAAAGGTCTGCCTCATGTGGCACTTTTTGTTGCTTCTTTTTGTTTTTGCCTTTGTCTGTTTATTGTTTCCTTTGTTACTTTATAACTTAGACATATCGCATTTTATAATTTATGTAAAACATTTGTGATATACTCAGGCTATGGCAATCGTAACAAAGAGATTTGGAAATGCTTTCGAAAAAAAATAGTATTTAAAATTTTAAGCTGAAGGGAAAAAAAACCTCTTTACATATAGCCTGTACTGTAGTAGTAATTGTTCTAGAGGCTTACAGTATATCTGAATTGGGGCAATCAACATCTGTAATGGGACTGAATAGTTGTGTTTTAGCCAAAATGGGCTTGTAATGAGGTATTTTGGATTGAAAAGTGTAAAGGAATGCCACAGGGATTCATGTAGAACTAAAGATGTACAGTGGGGGAAATCAACTGATCATTTGAATCACTCTTTTTATTACAATATAGAACAATGTTGTGAGAAAAAAAATGCCTTGGCTCACTAGGTTCATGCATCTCCTGGGAACTTGTCCTCATGACAAATGTGGCATACTCATGCAGCATAACCGAAATGTCAGAAAAAGACCAGTATGAAAACTTGCTCTGAAATGCGTATGGAGCTGTAAAACACATAAAACCAGCAATCATTTAATATTTCAGGAAATGTTTAAACAGTGGTGAAAATATTTCCCAAATGCATATGATTGGCTGTACAAGTGTTTCTCTGGTGTTTACGTCTTTTGGATCCTTTCATTCTCTTTGTGTCATAAGAAACATGTGGTGGTGTGATACTTCTTGGCAAATGCTTGTCCGTTGGCTTCTGGAGGGTACGAGATTCTGAAAAGAAGCCAGCCTCATCTTTTGCTCCCAGAACCCTGCTGTTTCCTGTCCCCTGAGTAAGTTGACAGTAAATGAGTGGGCTGGTCATCTCACACCCTGGGGCTCTACCTTGGGCTCTTTAGACCACCAGCTGCTGTTTTTAGGACTGAGTCACACACCAGTTAACAACATGAATCCAGAGCATGAGTACATGCTTTAAACTCACTGTCTGTATTTTCCCTCTTACCTTTCAATAATCATGCTTGGGTCATTCACAGCACTCCAATGGCATAGCTATTTTACTATAATAGTTTCCACTAAACCTCCTTAATATCAGACTCATGTAGTATTTAATTTTTACTGAGATTTATTAAGAATCTCACCTCAAATCTCACATTTAAATCAGTCTAAATATGGTATCCTGATAGAGGAAAAAGTACAAATCATTATCTATTTCTATATAGATCCAAGTAGAATATATATGAACAGTCTATTTAATTATTTTAATGCATTAAGGTGGACTTCAGTTTGATCAAGTCTTCATAACCACCATTATAATAATTTTTGAGTAGAATAAATAAGCAGCAGACATCACATGAACTTTAAGCATTTAGAATTTGCCGTCAACAATTGAGGTGCAAAATAAACATTCTGTTTAGGTCATTTAAATAGACGTAAACATTTAAAAAAAAAATTTTTAGGTTTGTCATTATGTAGCATTTCACAGTACTGGGTCTAACGTGATTTTTTTTTTCTGTTTTACATACACTTGCAAACAATCACAGAAATATATTTTACATGTTCTTAAATGCTTTTCCAGTGTATACATTTCCTTCTGTGCTAAGCTGGGAGGAGAGTACAAGCATCTAAATACTTGGAAATACTGCTTTAGGATCTCTAAAAAATTGTGGTATCGTATATTTTCGAGCACAATCATAAAGTGATCATTGTAAGCAAATATATTCATAAGTCCTTCTGCTATTTTTTATCCAGCTCTTATTTGACATAACTAAAATGTTGTTTTTAGTTTTTGGCTGTTCTCAAGTTAAACAATGAATTGACACTGTACTGCTACAACAGTAAGAGATATATGGTGACCTACAGAACTTATATATATTTAATGACACTAATGTCGATTTCTTTGAGCATGTTCCTGTGCTACAGTCCAGATTAATATAACTTCTGCAGTAATATATTTTTATTCCATCTATCAAAATAAGTATTTTACGAAACATCTATTAAAATCATTTATTTAAACTTATTTCTAGTTTTTTTGTGACATTTTTGCTTTGTAAAGTTACTTTACGTATTTTAGTGGCTTTTATTATTTAACCCTGTTTTTTCATTTTTGGCTGCTTTTATTATATATTGTTATATTCAAATTAAGGGGTGAAGTTTTATCTTTTACTATTTCTAGTTAATTCCAAGCCTTAAAACTAGACAGGGTGTCTGCTTCATTGACTAAAACTGGGAGCTGGCTCCAAAGGATAGAAGCCTGGAAGCTAAAACAATCTACCTCCCTTTGTTCTTCTGAAACAAATATAACCACCAGTAGACCTACACTCTGAGAGTGATTTGCTTTGTTAAGATTGTCTGGCAAAATCAGATGGAGCTTAATTATGCTAAAATAGGGGAGATATGATCTATCTTTCTATTTTCAAATCTTGCTGTGTTTTGAACCAATTGAAACGGTTAAATGCATTTTGTGGAAATCTGAATAAACAGTTACAGTAATCCAGCCATAAAGTAACAAATGCATGGATGAGTTTTCTAGCATCACTTCTGGCCAGAAAGTGTCTAATTTTGGGTGTATTTTGGAGGTGAAAGAAAGAAGTCTTATACTGTAGACCTGTTTTATATGTAATTTAAATGACATTTTCTAGTCAAAATGACTGAGAGGTTCTTTACTTTATTACCAAAGGTCAATTTAATGCAATCCAGAAAGAGTGAATGACTTAGCAGTTTATTTTTCAGTTTTTCTTATCCAAATTTGACAACTACCACCTTGACCGAATTTAAAAGCAAAACGTCTAGCGTCTTCACCACTCTTATGTCTTCAAGACATGCCTATGACCTACCAAACAGAATGGATTTATAGATAATTATAATTGAATATCATCAGCCTACCAGTGGAATTTTATAACATGTTGTTTGATGATTGTACCTATTGGAAGCATGTACATTATAAAGGGAATTGGGTCATGTATAGAACCCTGTGGTTCCTCACATTTAACCCGGAGGTATATAGAAAATGTATCATTTATATGTACAAACTGCAATCTACCAAACAAATAAGATTTAAATCAATCTACAGAAAAAAATCAGTCTACAGAAAAAAAACATTAGAATACATTTTCTGTCCATATGCCAGTTCTAGTTGCGCAATAGGTAAGAACTCAACAGTCATGTCATACCAAAAATGTATCACTGAAAAAATACTAATAGAGAAAGTAGCCCTTTAAAAATTAAAATAAACAATAAATGTCTTCTGAGCAGACTTAAAAGCAAAGCAAATGCCAGATCAATATTAAATCAAATTAGATTTTATTTCCCCTTAATACCAATTCAATTGTGAGACTGTAAGGTCAGCATGGTCGAGACAATTACAATGGAACCCAAGCACAATGATGCGTTGCATTTGAATGAAAGTGCAGCTATCACTCTTTACTCCCGCTTCAAGAATAAAAAAATTGTCTATATTTGTTATGTAGGAAAATGTTAAAAAAGTTAACCAGAAAACTTGTTGAACATTATGTTTTAAAGGCATGAGTTGGATGAATATTTGTTTTCAGCTATTTCAGGGTGAATTCAATTTGTATTTTTTGATGCCATGCAAAATGTCTTTAGAAAATTAGCATTTTATTTTAGTACATGAATTTAGTTTTACTTTTGCTTTACTATTGCAAGATTGTTTACACAGCTTACAAACTGGCCCAACTAAAGGGGCTTTTTGCAATTTCAACTGTTTTAAATCCTAGACAGCTACTTCATATATGTCCAAGAATAAATACAACAAAGTGGAGATGAGCATAAAAGCACAGAGACGCCGTTGTGGACTCAGTTACTGAATATTCCAGTAATTATATTTAAACAATAGTTTGCTATTATAACATGAAAATACATTATTTAACACTTAATCATAAACTTGAACGTAATCAACACTACTACTACTACTACATTTTAATGTTTTTTAAATGTTTTTACCTAGAGAAAGGTTTACAGTAAACCTTTGTCTAAATAAAAATGCAACTGTCCTGTTCAAGGGAAGAAAAAAAAGCACACCGTTGCATTGTGCAAGTCAAAGATGCTTCAACAATCATCCCTAGGTCCATAGCAGCAGCACTAGCCTCTTCAACAGTATAGTGTTGCTGTTTGTTTGTTTTTCTTCTTGTTTTTACTGTGCATTATCTAAAAGTGTGATAATATTGAAGCATTTTATATGTAAAAAAAACAACAACAAACAAACCCTGAACGATAGTTACAAACAATCTAAGGTGGAGGCAGCGGTAGAGATGGGAGTGTTTCTTAAGAAATAGTGTTGATGTCATAATGGAACCCGCCCGTGTCATTTATGGGCACCCTGCCTATGATGTCCAGAGGATTGTGGCTACCCGTCGACGGGGTCGAGGTCACCAATATCTCGTCGACTGGGAGGGCTACGGTCCCGAGGAGCGTAACTCGGTGCCTCACACTTTCATCCTCGATCCTTCCCTCATTCAGGACTTTGAGGCCTCCTCCTCATCGTCTGGACTGCTGGGTGGCGGTCCTTGAGGGGGAGGTACTGTCAGGTTCAGTCCTTTCAGTATGTTGTATAGGTTGTCCACAGGGGTCCCGGTTTCCCACGTTGTCCTCTGTTCCTCCGAGTACCGTTTGCCTCTGGTTCCCGCCTCTGTAAGACATCTCAAATTATCCCGTTTCCCTGTTGTCACTTCACCAAGCTCTCACTGCTGTCGGATTACTCACCTGTGCTTCCCGTTGCCATCAGACGTCTTCATCTCTGGTTCCTTTGCCGTTGTCGACCCGCTGCTGATCACCGCTGGTTCAAATTGCCGCTGGTTTCCTGTCTGCTGTTTATTCCCCTGGTCCAAGAACACATCATCCATTCCAATAAATCCTTATTATTATACTCCTGAGAGTTCTCTGGTTAATGTGGGTCCGTAGACTAAACATTATGACACCTTTAGACATCTTTAACTCAACACCATTAACTGTAGAAGCATACTACATCCTAACTACAAAAATCCATATCTAAGTATTAACATGTTAATATTTAGACAATAATTACCTGAACTGGAAGTTAAATATGTTTAATAAAAAATTGTTTATTTAAAGTTAAGCATGATTTAAATCACTCATAAAAAACGAAAAAACTCTTGCTTTCACAACATTTGAGTTAACTGTTGATAAGAGCAGACTTTACATTGCAGCAGTAATTCATGAAACAATTCTGTTATGTAAAAGTGATGTTGGTGGGCAAAATAGTTACCTTAGTCGTATATTATTTATTTGTAAATTAAATGTTAATGTTTCCCTGTTTTCTTCAGACATAGTTGAACCTCAGTTAGATAGATCAGTACTATCAGGTTCTTGTCCAGAAAAGGTATGTCCCTGTTCTAACACACCTGAATCAAATCAATTACCTTTCCACCATGCCATAAAGCTTTGCAGAGCCCTCTAAATGACCCATCCAATAGATTAAGTTAAAGAACGTAATTAGCTACAAGTTGATCACATCAATCCCACAATGACCTAACCTGGCCTCTCCTCATATTAATAGTAGATAAATCGTTAAGGTATATTGTCAATGCAAATTGGTAAAACAGTCATCTGCTTCAGATGCAAAGTGATGTTACTTTCAAAAACAATTCTTATTCAAGGTTACTTCAGTTATTTTTGGTTGATTTTCACACCTCCAGGTATAGTCTAAACATTTGTTTTACTCCGGACAGTTACAAAGTACACTTTTTAAATCCTTTCACTTTTTAGGGGAGAAAACCTAATTGTTATTATACACAAAACCCAAAAGTTTCTTTCTACCAACAACTGATAGCAACTATTTGTGATAATTTCTCCTCTATATTTGCAAAATTGTTGACATTAAACCACATTACACGTTTTTAGGCATTTTCAGTTTTGTGCAACAACACCTTCATTGGATTTAAGTCCAGAATTTGCCCAGATCAAAATTATTATCGATCCACCTATTATCCAAACTGTTTGTCCTCGTGGAGTTCACAGGGGTGTGCTGGCGCCTATCTCCAGCTTACATTGTACGAGAGGCAGTGGTACACCCTGGAGAGGTCGCCAGTCGATCACAGCAAAATTGTTATTATTATTATTTTTATTGTTATTATTATTATTATTTTGAAAGACATTCAGAGGTAAAATTGTGTCTATAATTTGAATCATTACCATGCCAGAGGTATTGTGAAGTGTGCTTAAACTCAACATTAGGCTCATCGAATAAATTTTATAGGCCAGGGGTTGATCAATACAGAAACATTCAATAGTCAATGTTGGATCCATGGCTCAATCCGATTGATTTTTCAGTTGTTCACTGGAGTCCCAAACTGTATGTTTGTCAGTAGTTTTTAGATTCTTTAACATTGACACAATTATTTTGAGAACTTTTAGAATACCTAGTATTAAAGCCTCTCTTTTGGCCAGTAGACAATATCTACATGTTCGGTCCTTGCCCTAGGCTATGATTTTTATTTACTTAAGTCTTTTTTATTTAATATTAAGATTCGTTTAATGCTTGGAATCACTTTAGTGTGATGCAAAAGTGAAAGTGGTTTCAATCTGGAATTTTTTCATTGAAATGTGCATTATTTATTTATTCTCTACCTAACAACAACAGAAAATGGCTGAATTTTTATTTTTATTTTCATTGTTTAAAAATATCTATTATTTGTTAATTTTTTTATGTGAATTTGTTTTCCATTGTTAAATAGATTGTATTTGGTTGTCAGATTCACATTTGACATGTTTTAAACATTTAGAAAATGTGTTTTGCCACGTAGTTTAGAGCTGAGCCCTTTTTCCTGAGAAAAGTTCTTAAGAAATCTCAGGTTTAAGTTTCCAGAATTTGAGAAGGTGTTCATTTAAAATACTTTTAATTCCGATATAAATTTTTATTTAAACTGATTGCATTTGTAGAAGAGAATTTAACCTTTAAATAACTTCAGCCTAAGACATTTTATGGGAAAGGCTGTTTAGAAGATAATAGATAAATAAATGAATTTTGTTTTTCTGTATTTTAGTATGTTGCTTTGAGATTAAGAACAGTTTGAGTTGAGGCATTCTAAAAATTCTGCTATTATGTGGTAGTAATGCAGGAGATAATTTTAAAAACCAATAAATACAACCTACACATTGCAAGCAGGATATTGGCAAAAACATCAGGAAATTATTAACTTGATGTATGGTCTGATTGGTTTTAGCATATTATTGCCTAACTGTTTTTTTAGCACTTCCTGCTTTAATTATTTACATGTTACTGTCAAACTTTTTTTCCAACTCTGGAAGTTTTTTGAAAGTTAGGAACTATTTTAGCTGTTTCCAACCAAGGCCACATATTGTGGGAGCAATTGTGGGAATTATCTGTGTCATCTTGTTTGGACGTATTGAATTTGGGTCTCATGCCCCAGTGGAAATAGTTGAAAGAGGGTGATTTGGGTGATGGATAGAGATCCAGATGGCAGAGCAGCAGCAAGATCAATCGAGCTTTATGCGCCTCCCCCTCCACTTCAACATGCAGACAGATGTGATTTAACATAGTAAATTGGGTTTTCTTTCAGCTTGTGGATTTTTGTTGACAAGTAATAACACCTTTGACAGGATACACAAACTTGCTGATAGACAAGCAGCCTATGTTTTTATTTGTTGATTCATAACAGTTACAAAAATCTCAATCAATATGCCTCCTAGCTTTAATTGGCTGTAAAGTAGAAACTGTTCATGGATTATACATTGATTTTACACAGAAATGCATACAAACTGGCTGCATGTACTGTCCTAGAACCATAACTTACCATAACGGTTTCGATAATAAAGCATGTACTATTAGAGTTTTCTGATGGCTCAACTTAGGTCAGTCTCCCCTACAAACCTTTCATTGAGCTCTTCAAATTTAACAGAACTTTAATTTATTTGTGGGTGTGATTGAGCTTCTCTTTTACCCTCTAATCTAGACCATGTCAGCCAAATGAAAAGAGCCTAAATGTGTTTCAGCCCAAACAAACAGAGGACAGTCACGGCCCAGATGTGGGAAACGGCCTAAGCTCAGCCCGAGTCAATAGATCTCAAAGATAGAGCTGTCAACCTTTAAGAGGAACATGCAGCTCAGGAAGAGTTTTGGCAATTACTGCTCAGTTTACTGAACTTGACTCAAACCATTTAATATAAAGAGAGTCCAGGGAAGGAAAAAATGACCTGGTCTTTCGCAGGCTATTTTATATAGTTGGTATTAGATATTATTATATGTATAGTCTATATTCACTAAATAAACAACTTAAAATATATGGTGTTTTTTGTTTTGGATTACCAGAACAGTTAGATTACTAAACATATTTCTGGTGTACATTCATGAAGTGTTATTGGAAGTTAACAACAGTAATGACCGTCACTGCGGGCTGATATCACTTTTATCATTCAAACCCAAATTGTGTGGAAGCTCACTAGTAAGAAGAATAACCAGATTTGGTAACCTGTCTTCTACAAAAAAGCTTTGCTTTGATTCTTAATATTTTTGGCTTGTTTGTTGCTCCAGGAATGTAAAGATTTTTCTGGCAAAAGCAAGAACTAACGCAAAATTGAAACATTTTGTGCATTTGTGTCTGGTAAATTAAGTTTAATATAGATTTTCAAATTTTACTTCATGACTAGCGTTTGACACATTATCTAGAAATAGTCAATTCAAATTTTAGCTACCCCTTAATGTGAAAGCAAAATGTATCATTCAACTTAATACAATTTGCTGATAATTACAGAATATTTAGGAATATTTTGCATTCTTTTTCCAACTTAATATCAGACACATACTGTTTAAAAAATTTCAAAATATTTTTTATCTGTGATAGAAGGTCTCGGGGTGTTATAATAAAAAAAAAATATTATATTATTTGATATTAGTATTATAATAATCAACTAATATCGTACACCATATAAGCAACATGCAATTATTACTGGCCATTTATCATTTATATATACAACAAACATTTTAGGATATGTATTTCTATTTTATTGCCCGTCTCCAGTTTGAATTCCAGACTGGGAATCTTTCTGTGGAGTTTGCATCTTCATTTTAATGGATGTGTGGGTTTCCTGTGGATTTTGCGGCTTCTTCCAGCAACCCAAAAATTTGCATTTTAGTTGAAGGGACCTCTTGATATTACCCTAAGGAATAAGCATAGGCATATATTTTATATTTTTGTATGTTCTCTGTGTCTTCGTGTTGCACTCAACAATGCATACCCCTTGTCACCCAAGGACTGCTGGAGATATATGTATATATATATATATATATATATATATATATATATATATATATATATATATATATATATATATATATATATATATATATATATATATATATGTGATAGATAGATAGATAGATAGATAGATAGATAGATAGATAGATAGATAGATAGATAGATAGATAGATAGATAGGTAGATAGATAGAAATAAACTTCGTTGATTTGAATTTTTATTAGCATTGTTCGCAGACTGCAATAATAGATTTTCAGATAGGATTTAAAAAAAATAAAATACACATTTTGAGGGAAAGTTTCTTAAAATTTAGGTTTTATTATTTACCTTGCAAAAATAGATTCAGATGAACTCTTAAAAATACAGAACAGTTTGCAAAAATATTTTTCTGATGATTCAAAGTTCTTTAAAGAGTGAGTGACGATGCTAATCTAGGTTATAAGAGGACTGACTAGCTTTCAATTTAAATGTGACTTGAAAGAAAAGAGTATTTCTTAAATTATTTTTTTTTTCTGTTGTGCAAACTTTCCTGTTTGCTCTCTCAATAGTTCAATTTCTGCCAGACAACTAGTGTTGTCTGATAAATATGTACTGTTTCTACAAAAAAAAGTTTTGGTTAAAAAATGTTTTAATATTTAAATTGTTTCATAGATTACCTAAATATACATTACCCCCATTCCCATTCCTATCCCCATTGTATGTGCTTGCTAAAAAGTTATTTTGGTTTAGGCATTCAAAGGGTTGTCTCGATATATTCACCACATGACTTACAATTTAATTAAATCATGGATATCATAGGGGAGCTGGGACTAGTAAACTCTACTGGTGAATTGAAATGTCAAGAACTGAAATGTCAAGCTTTAGGTGTTTGTGCTCATCTTAAGGCAGCAAGTTCCTTTACTTGTTTGAGCTTTGTGGGACCAGGGTATTAAGTCCTTTGAAAAAGCAATATTCCAAATGCTTTTCTGAATGAGGGCCAGTGCAGGAAAGTGCTAGATCAATGATAGTAAATATGATTCATTCAACAAGGTAGCTCCTATATTAAGTGCAGTGCTTTGGTCTGCTCTAGTGCAAAAAAAACAAAGCAAAAACCCAATAAAAAACCATTAATGTATGACCGTAGTTGCTACAACATAAATACAAAGCAGGTTTTTGAACAAATGCACTTGTGCTATGTAGTTTTTGAGCCAGAATTTTATACAGTAGACTCTTTCTAGTTCGCATTATCTTTTTGTTTGTGTTTTTTCAGAATACACTAGATAAAATCTGCAATGATGAAATTATTTTTATTCCATCTCAAAATTGTTTCATACGTTATCAATATGGATAAGGAAAGCATTTTTGTTTTACTTCACGATCTGCTACTTTGTTTTGGCAAGGAGCTGTTGTAAGACTGGCCTTACTGTCCAAATACCTTATGCAGTTTGCCTTTTGGCCAGGTACACTTATGAGTGCTTTTGGGAGTTATTCTGGCACTGGACACTCCTTGGGCATAAACTCCTTCATTTCCCTCGGTTTCTATGAAAAACTAGTGTGACTTTTACATTTCCCCATAACATGTTTATAAATCCATGCTAAGGGTTTTACTTCATAAGGTTTGCATCATTTCACTGTTCATGGGTTGATTTTCTCTGGGTACTCCAATCTTTACTCTCTCAGTTGAAAAACATAACAATCAGTCCCCCTGAATTGCTCATAGCAGTGTATGCATTCATGGATGGATGTTGTCCTGTACGTCTTTATTTTACCCTGCAATAAACTGGTCACATCTACAGTGTGTACCAAAGCTCTTGGTCAAGTAGCAATGCTGATAAAAAAAGGTGGTTTAGGTAACGGATAGGTGGGTATTTCAGCACTTTTCTTACACTAGGAATAGGTCAGGAATTGAACCCTTCACAACTGTGTCAGCGAATGATAGCCTACATATATATGTGGTCGCTGCTGTAACTGTATGCCACATGCTGCTCCTTTAGCTTTTCATATGATTTAATTGGTATTTTAGAGTTCACTATGTTTATATTGATGATTGAACTTTTTGGAAACCTTTAACTCTTAAGATAATTTTGTACTTCAGGTCAAACTTTGGGATTTTTAATCCTGTTGCTTATTAAAACACTTGGCAATAAAGCTTCTTTTTTTTTCTTTTTTTTCCCTAAATCAATAAAGCTTCTTTCTGATTCTGATTTGTTTCCTTTTTGCCACTGAAGTACATTTTCCTAAAGGAGAATAATTTATGCAAACATGTGCACAGATGTAAAAAGCAGACATTCTTTGCATTCATGCTTGGAGATAACTTCAACATCCGGCCTTTATCTGACCATCACAGTCTAGATATAGCTCATTAAACTTGTCTGCAATCAGTAAGGTAATTTAAATTAATGGGTTCCATAGTACCTGGTATTACAGTTTAAAAATGATGAACTAAAGTACCATGACTGTACACAGTGGTGTGGTGGTTAAAACTGACTCTTCACAGTCAGGATATCAGTTAAAATGAGTAAGTGTGCGACTGCATCGCTGTCAGTCTCTATGCCACTGCTGTGATTGGCCGGTGACCTGCTCAAAGTTTACTGTGCCTCTCATCCAGTGACTGCTGGGAGTTTACTTGATATAGAATTGACCTAATATATATCTGATAAGTACTACATGTACTGCGTTAATCTCAGAAATCTATAGACTTAATAAGTTTTCATGAGCCAGTTTGAATGATTATGCAGACATTTTTTTCTATTCTGGTATTTATTAAAAGATTTTAAATAGTTAATGACAGTAAATTAAACCACCAAGTTGTGTATCCCTTAATATGTTTTACCATATTATCTAATTTACTGCTGCCAAAAATATATATATTTATTAACAACTTACCATCATCTTAAAATTTCTATTTATTAAATGTAAGAAAAAAATTTTAAACTTTGTTTACATGTTCTATTTTCTGTTTCAAATGTGTTTGTAATCTGTTTTGTAAGATTTTATGAGTTTTTAAGATTTTCTGTTTGTAATCTTCATGCTTTAAAAAACTAAAATCACATAGGAGGCACAACATTTCTATCAGGATTTGAACCAATGACCTTGGTTATAATCAAATTGACTACTGACTTATGTGGTTTTGACTGAGGTTACTATTGTTTCCTGCCAAAACATCTACCAGATTTAGTTTTTTTTTTTTTTTTGAGGAATATATGACTCAACAGATTCAGCTTACACATGTTGCTCCAACATATAGAACGCTTTGAAGAAATGGTACATTAATATTAGCAGGCGTAGCTTGTTTAGTAATGATGTCTAGTGCTGTTCAAGCCCTAATGAAGGTTTTGTCAACTACGAATAAAATCAAGAAAAAAAGTTACACTAAGCTGTGTATTTTACATTTCTGAGCCCTTGCTGATCGGACCACATCACAAAGATGCAGCAATAATCATTGTCTGGTATCATTCCTACTAACATTTTATGCTGCTTTTTCAAGTACACAGGATTTGTTTTTGTTTGCTTAATTGTATCATTCTTTTAATATGTGTGGGTTTTTTCATCGCATGGTACATAGCTTCTAAATTTATATATATATATGTGTGTGTGTGTGTGTGTGTGTGTGTGTGTGTGTGTGTGTGTGTGTGTGTGTGTGTGTGTGTGTGTGTGTGTGTGTGTGTGTGTATAATAGATAGATAGACAGATAGATAGATAGATAGATAGATAGATAGATAGATAGATAGATAGATAGATAGATAGATAGATAGATAGATAGATAGATAGATAGATAGATAGATAGATAGATAGATAGAAACTTGACATAAACAATGGGTATGATTTTAGTAATCTAATATCTACACCTTTATATATCTGGTTGTTAAATACTCAAATAAATGTGATAAGTGGGAGCCAAACACATCTGTACTTTGTTGAAACTAACCATTTAAAAATATATTTAGCATTTTTGTTTCATTGGAATACATTTAAACTAATATCTAAATTATCTTTTAATGTGTAACTGCATACATTTAAATCTTTGATCAGATAATTTAGAAAGACGAGCAGCATTGCGTTTTGGCACTTTTGGTTGCTACAGCTGCAAGAGAAGAATGCCGCTATTAGTAAGCTACAGCAAGTCACATTTAATTGTGCAATTCCACATTGCTTACATAAATATTTGCGTATAAACCTGATGACACTCTAAGTAAGGAATGTATATATGGATGTTCATGTGCCTATGTGTGGTGACCCAGGAGTTTGTGTTTACGTTAGTAGGGTAATGATTTATGATTGTAGGTAGATTTAGATTGAAACTCCTCTTTGTTGTTTATTGTCAAAAATGAAGTCTCTTTGTCTTGCAAACAAGATTAATAATTTTACTCTGTTAGTTTTTCAGTAATTACATTACAACAGTCGCTTGAGCTGCCAGAGGAGTCTAAAGAGTATCGCATCAATGTCACTAAGTTGGCAAAACTAAGCATACAGGATCAGCTTGGAGTCACATAAAACAGTTTGTCGTTGCATTACAACCACCTACTGGTGAGGACTGAATGGCAATATTTTTCAAATATGCCTAAAAATAATATGAATTGTTGTAGTTTCCACAAGGAAAGGAGAATTAAGTTTGCATACATAATACTTCAATTTTAAAACAGTTTTTTTTTTACTTTTGTACTCCATATCAAAGGCAAATATCAATGTGCTATTGTTTTATTTTTTAATTCATTGCTTAAAAATATAAATATGTGCAATGTTAAACTAACTGCATACCACCATGGCTCTTAAAATGGGTTGAAAAAAAGAATAACTAACGTATAAAATTCCAAATAAGTACTCCAATAAATGAATTATTTGGTATTAGTACTTACTAGTACAATTGCTAAATCAAAATATTTAATGCAATATCAAAAAATCCAAATGAAATCAAAATGTGACCCAAAAAAATTCAATCGAATTCTTAAAAATACCCAATACTAATTTAACAATTAGACCATACAGTTTTTCAAATTATATCTGCTACCCTGTTTTTATCGATTTATAAACAGTGTCTTGTAGCTGTGCAGAATATTGCCTGGTTTCATAGATTGTGTTTATGCAACGTAATAAAGTATAAGACGAGTGCCAATGTTTACTGAGACACAACTGTATTTACTTGTTATGCCCCTTAAAAGCAATCTTCACAATCTAACAATAATCACTCAAACTGTGCAACAAAATGTAATGGTGCTGCCTTTATATGTTGCCTTTACAGTTATCTACAATTCAGTGTACAGATGGGCATCTTGCTTTTAAAATCCAAGAGGCAGAAATGGCAGGGAAAAAAAAGCTAGTAACATGCAGCTTAAAACCACCAATATATGCAACACATACTTATGCCTTCAACTCATAGTTTTTTTGTCTGTTGATTTTAGTGATAGTGGAAGGTAGAAGTCAAATTATGTGTTTAAATAAAAACAGAACTGAGAGGTGAATAGAGGTGCACAGCCATGAAAGCTAAAAGCACTACCAATTCCTTTCACCTGTCTTTTACACTTAGGACAGCTCTGCCTTTTATTGATTTTCTTTCTTTTGCCAGCCTTCAGTGGCCAACAGTGGTAGTCTAACAACTTCAACACTTTAAGTCAATTTATTGCAGTGCAGGAAACCTAAAATTGAAAGCAGCTTACAGTCCTTCAAACACACAGGGTCTCAGACTGAATAAAGCAGAAAGCTGTAACGTTCCTTCACTTATCCACCATAATGACACAGTACTAACCTGCCGATTGGTGAAGTTCTTACCTGTTTAGACAGCTGGTTGAATTTTTAAATATCCAAGCTCTGTAAAACATTCTGTACACTTGTTTTCTTTAATATTGTTCAAGTATGCTATTTAAAGGTGATTTATAGTCTGCATCCACAAAACATTTGAACCCATTCCTTCAATAAAAATGGTTTAATAGGTTACTCCACCCTGTTTATTTAAATGTTCTGTGATTGCTATAACTTAATATAAAAAGTATCTCAAGTAAATAATGGTGGCGATGGACTAATGAAATAGGTAGATAAGGTCAAGGTGAGTGAATATTTGTCATGCTTTTCAGGTATCTGAACCACATAAAATTAGGACTCTCAGGAGTACAATAATAATTTTTATTGGAATAATGTGGATGTGTCTTGAGGCAGGAAGCAATGGTCACGGCAGGGAACGGAACGGAGATCCAGGAGCGACGTGGGGAACCGGAGACTTCTGGAGGTGAGACGGAGAAGGTGAGTAGTTGAAACGAGAGCGGAGATGTTAAAGATGAGGCTTACTGTTGTTGATTGGTGGTTACGCCAGGGATGGGTGAGTGGAGAGACTTTCCAGCAGAGTCCTAGGTGGTGGTTATCCAGAGGGGCGTGAGGCAGATGGTGAATGGATGGAGCGGGCAGATCGAGCTGAGTCTTGAGGGCAGGAACCAGAGTGGTGAGAATCCAGGTGATCTTGGACGGAGTAGGTTCGAGCATTTGAGTAGGTTTGAGCACGTGAAACTCAAAATCTCTAATAAGACTAGGGTCGAGGATAAACGACCGAGGCACCCAGGTACGCTCCTCGGAACCGTCGCCCTCCCAGTCGATGAGATAATGGAAACCCCTACCCCGTCAACGGGAAGCCACGATACTACGGACATCGTAGGCTGGGTGCCCATCAATGATACGGGCGGGTGGAGGGGTGTCGGCTGGAGGGCACAATGTACTGGTCTGGACGGGCTTTATTTGGGACACATGGAAGGTGGGATGAACTCTGAGGCTGGCTGGGAGATGAAGACGGACTGTGGAAGGACTGATGACGCACTCAATGTGGTAAGGGGCGATGAAACGAGGGGAGAGCTTTCTGGTAATAGACTTGAGGGGGATATCTCGGGCCGATAACCAGACTTGCTGACCGGGGACATACCCCTTGTTGGTCTCTGCGCTTCGCTGGAGAGCAGAAACGGTGTCTCTCCAGATCTTCCGGGCTCGGCAAAGGTGGTGGTGGACGGAGGTGACCGAGATATCCCTCTCATCAGCAGGGAACAGTGGTGGTACATAACCCAGGGAGATCTCCAAGGGGAAGTAACCAGTGGCAGCAGAGACATGGGAGTTGTGAGCATATTCAACCCATGCAAGGTGTTGGTTCCAGTCGGCCTGGTTGGTGGTCGTGAGTTAACGGAGAGCACTCTCAACCTCCTGGTTAAGCCGTTCTGTCTGATCGTTTTTCTGTGGATGGTAGCCGGATGTCAGACTAGTCTTGGGCCACGGTCAGACAGGATGTTTACCGGAATGCCGTGGAGGCGAAACATGTGCTTAACCAGGAGACGGGCTGTCTGGAAAGTAGAGGGCAGTTTACGGAGAGAAACAAGGTGGCAGGCTTTGGAGAATCTGTCGATGATGGTGAAGATGGTGGTCATACCCTGTGACAGTGGTAAACCGGTAACGAAGTCAATGGCGATGTGGGACCAGGGCCGGTGATGGATCTCGAGGGGTTGGAGCACACCAGAGGGTGGCTTATTGCCGGACTTATTGCGGGAGCAAGTGGGACAGGCTTGAACAAACTCGAGAACATCTTTATGGAGACTGAGCCACCAGAAACGGCGAGAGATCATTGCAATGTTCCGACTGGAACCGGGATGACAAAACAGGCGAGAGTTGTGAAACCACTGGAGAACATGTGAACGGACTGAGTAGGGGACATACGTGGTTCTTTGTGGTGGAGTTTGTGGATCGGGTTCTTGGCGGAGGGCGTTCTGGACGATGCTCTCGATCTCCCAGGTTACCGAACCAACCACACAGTCGGGAGGAATGATGGAGTCAGGTTCCGAGGCGGATTCGTCAGGGGAGAATTGTCTGGAGAGGGCGTCAGGTTTGATGTTCTTGGATCCGTGTCTGTAAGAGATTGAGGGGTTAAAACGGGAGAAAAACAGAGACCAGCGAGACTGTCGGAGGTTAAGATGTTTGGCGGACTTGATATATTCAAGGTTATGGTGATCGGTCCAGACCAGCAAAGGATGGTTAGCACCCTCCAGCCAATGTCGCCACTCCTCAAGGGCCAACTTTATGGCCTACAACTCACTGCCCCCCACGTCGTAATTGGGTTCGGCGGGAAAGAGACGACGGGAGAAAAAGGCGCATGGATGGAGCTTGCAGTCCTCTGACCTTTGGGAGAGGACAGCTCCAACTCCCAAATCAGAGGCGTCGACCTCCAGGATGAATTGACGAGTGGGGTCAGGTTGGACAAGGACAGGTGCTTGGGCGAACAGGGCCTTGAGCTTAAGGAATGCTTGGTTGGCTTCGGGAGTCCAGGTAAAGGTTTGTTTGGTGGAGGTTAGTGTGGTGAGTGGTGGTGCGGTTTGGCTGTAATCCTTAATGAAACGTCTATAGAAATTTGCAAAAACTAGGAATCGTTGTAACTGACGTCTGGTGTCCGGTGTGGGCCAATGGGTGACAGCGAGCACTTTGGTGGGATCAGCTCGAATCTGCCCGCCCTCGAAAATGTAACCAAGGAAGGCTATGGAGGATTTGTGGAACTCACACTTTTCAGACTTGACAAAGAGACGATTCTGGAGGAGGCTTTGAAGGACTTGTCGGACATGTTTCTTGTGATCTGGAAGGTTGCGAGAAAAAATAAGAATATCATCAAGATAAACAAAAACAAAATTATTTAGAAAATCATGGAGAACGTCATTGATTAGGGACTGGAAAACGGAGGGGGCATTGCAGAGGCCGAATGGCATGTCAAGGTACGTGACCGATGGGAGTCTTAAAGCCCGTCTTCCACTCATCTCCCTGGCGTATACGAATGAGGTGGTAAGCGTTGCGGAGATCCAACTTAGAAAAGACGGTGGCTTGATGTATGGACTCGAATGCGGCGGTGATAAGTGGGAGGGGGTATTTGTTCTTAATGGTATTGTTGTTTAACCCCCTGTAATCGATGCAAGGCCTGAGCGAACCATCTTTCTTGGAAACAATGAAGAAACCCGCACCCAGGGGTGACGAGGAGGACCTAATGATGCCAGCAGCGATGGACTCGTTGATGTAGGTCTCCATCGATTCAAGTTCCTTATAAGAGATGTTAAACAAACGGCTTAATGGTAAAGGGGCTAGAGGCAGAAGATCTCTGGCGCAGTCGTATGGTCGATGGGGTGGTAACAAGCAAGTCTTGCTCTTGCTGAAAACCTGCTTGAGGTCGAGGTAATCTTCCGGGATGTTGCTGAGGTCCTGGGAATTGATGGAGACCTCTTCTTGGGGCGGGCTAGGAGGAACAGCAGCCTGAAGACAGGAGGAGAGACAATTATTTGACCAAGAGGTTATGGAGCAATCTGACCAGTTTATGGAGGGATTGTGAGTCTGGAGCCAGTTAAAACCAAGGGTTGGGTTGGGAGGAGGAAAAAACAAAAAAGGATCGATGTTCAGTGTGGTTACCGGTTATGCTGAATTCCAGGGGATGAGTTACATGGGAGACCTGTGGCAGAGAGTGACCATCAAGAGCTGAGACACAAAGGGGGTTATCGAGAGGAAGGAAGGGGATCTGAAGCTGTTCAACGAGGGATTGTGCGATGAGAGACTGCTCACAACCGGAATCAATGAGATTGGGAAGTTGATACTTGCGGGAATTGTGTGTGATTGTGGTAGGAGGGAGAAGATGAGGCTTGTGGATGGGTTGATCTGGCCTGTCTGTAGCCTCGCAGACGGACCCTCTCGGGGAGCTTCTCCTTCCTGAGGGAGTGCCACAGTACAGGCACTCCTTTGACTGCATTCTCCTCTGCCGTTCCTCCGATGTGAGCCTGGTTCGTCCGACCTGCACGGGCTCCTGTTCCGAGGGTTAAGTTGGTGCAGGCGCTGTGGATGTTCTGAATGCATAGGACGCAGTCAGGGGAGGCGAACAAACAGTGGAAGCCAGACCAACAGATGCTCGATGGCGTAACCTCAACCGGTCACTTTCCCTCAGAAGACCCTCTATTCGGGCAGCTAGGGATATAAGCCCCTCAAGAGAGCGTGGCTAATCAAAAAGGGCTAATTCATACTGTATAGCATAATTTAATGCTTCAAAAAATACGTTCTTAAGGGAACCTAAGTCCCAGTTAAGGCGAGCAGCCAAAGTTCTGAACTCGATAGTGAAGTCAGTAACTCTCGTAGAACCTTATCTTAGTTTACGTAACCTTCGACCCAAAGCAACCGGATCATTTTCTTGACCGAAAATCCCTCTTAATTCTTCCTGAAAATCGTGAAAGGACAAACCAAACTCAGGAAATCTATGAAAATGTGACTCTGCCCATTTCAGCGCTTTACCGGACATCTGACCGATCATAAACGCTATCTTGGCATCATCACTGGGAAAAGACTGCGGTGAGTTAGTAAAAACCAAAGAACACTGCAGAATAAACCCCTCACAGTCGACAACCTCCCCAGAATACCTCTCCGGAACAGGAAGTGGAACTCCGCGGGAAACCGGAAGTTGATGATGTGGAAGTGGTGGAGACGGTGGACGACATGCTGCAGCGCCCTCGTAAGGTGGAGGGACTGAATCGACGGTACGGGGTGACAGGTTAAGATAAGATACGATAGACTTTAATGATCCCGGAGGAAATTGTTTTGTTCTGAAGTAAATGAGTAATCTGATCAAGGGTGTGGTTGGTAGCAGCTTGTTGCTCAGAAAGGGAATGGAGAACGGCTTCGTGGGACTGAATATTGGAGGATTGATCTGCCGTCATCCTCCTGAGAGCCTCTTGTGGATCAACCTGGGTGTTCTGTCATGCTTTTCATGTATCTGATCCACATAAACAGAGGACTCTCAGGAGTAATAATAAAGTTTATTGGAATAATGTGGATGTGTCTTGATGCAGGAAGCAATGGTCACGGCAGGGAACGGAAGGGAGATCCAGGAAACAGAGCGACGTGGGGAACCGGAGACTTCTGGAGGTGAGACGTAGAAGGTGAGTAGTTGAAACGAGAGCGGAGACGTTAGAGATGAGGCTTACTGTTGTTGATTGGTGGTGACGCCAGGTAGGGGTGAGTGGAGAGACTTTCCAGCAGAGTCCTAGGTGGTTTTTGTCCAGAGGGGCGTGAGTCAGATGGTGAATGGCTGGAGCGGGCATATCGAGCTGAGTCTAGAGGGCAGGAACCAGAGTGGTGAGAATCCAGGTGATCTTGAACGGAGTAGGTTTGAGCACAAGTGAAACTAAACCTGAAGAGGTGAGTACAGAAAGGGATTACTGGTGGCACAGGTGGAACAAGTTAAAATATGAAACAACAAGAACTTCTAGTGACTAGAGATCTGGCGCTGAGAACAGGTAACGTTTACCAGGGTTAACAAACACTCAGGCAACGAGAAGCTGGATCCCTGCTCCTTATAAACAGCTCAACTCAATCAGCCAAAATGCAGATAACCTGGAGAAAGAGCCCAGGTGAGGAGCTGCTCCAGCCGTTGATGCTCTGGCGCCCCCTCGTGGACAACCTGTGAAGGTGCTAGAAAGTCTCAACTATGACAATATTAAGCTACATCCATATGTTTCCCCTGCATCAAAGCAGAATTTTATGAAGTATAAATTTTTTTTGTTTTTTGAGGCCCTTCATATATTTACACGTTATAGATATTGGTAGTCAAAACTGTAAGTGGAAATATGGTTTTGCATTAACTGAACAGCATTGTTGATTACCAGAAATGTATAAAAGCCTGGAAGAAGCAGAGGAGAGAAATCAACAGTTACAAATCATCTTTTTTAGGTTTTATGAATTTATGCTAGAAGGCTTTGGCATTACTCTGGAGAAAAGTGTTTATGTTGAAGTGTTGATGGTGCGCCTCATTACTGGAGCTTGGTGCCTCTCTTAGGTCTGATTATTTATTAGGTACATTAGCTTGTGCCAGCACGTATATCCCTCAGCCTCCCTGTTTCATTATCCATACAGAGCTCCTTCATCTATGGCTTACTATACAAGAATGCAAATCACCTAGCACTCTAAGTGGGGGTTTACTGTAAAAGGATTCCTAGAAAGAAAAAAAAAAGTCCCACTCTCACTGTCCTCCACACCAATTCCCCACTGGAACGCTGGCACTCGTTTGATCTTTCTTCTCATTTCTTAATAGGTGTATATGGAAAACCTTAAATATTTTATGTGGCTTCTGGCCAGACTTTTTTATTTAATCCCTAACGATGGCTGACTGTGTGCAACATGCATAGAATAAGACACAGATTACATATTAGGCTATACTCTTATGTCTTTAAAATGAGTCAAAGATATTTTAAAGATATTTTCCAGAGAATTTGCTTAATGGATTCTCTCTTTGTAAACAGAAATATTCTTAACAAAAAACAAAATTTCAATCTTTTAATATTTGCTCGTTGCTTTGTTCTGTGGGTTTTCCAGTTTTCAAAACTCATAAAACTCATTCTGAGCAGTTAGTGGCTCATAGATAAGACATCAAATTAAAGAATTTTTTTCCGGTAGAAAAAGTAATGATTTTAAATGTAAAAAAAATTTTCTTCAATTTTTCTGATTTTGTAATGTGTTTAACTTTGTGTGTTGTAGTTATATTTCTTGATTTAAGAGATTCCAGCTTCAGACTTACTTGCAGTCTCCTGTTTTATTTTAGTTATTTTGGTCATTTCTACTTTGTGTTCTCCTAGCTTTCCATTTTTTTTTTGTTTTGTTTCTGACTTCTCCAGTTTCCTGCTTGATGGATTTGATACCATCTCAAATTTAGTTGCGTTCTTTTTGTGTCCTATTTATTTGTGTCTGGTCTAGTTTCATTCTGTATGATTCCCTCTGTCTTTTCTCTCTGCTTTAAGTTCTCCTCAGTATATCTTTGGTTTTTCAGTCAGAGCAGGTTCATATGCTCAATGATGCTCAGTGCTACAATGGTCTGCTTAGTTCAAAGCCTACAGATATTTAGTCTAAACTCAACATGAAGCAGATCTTCCTATTAACAGATTAATCTATCTTGTCCTTTTTTCTCAGTTATAATAACAAATTATATCAAACGCACAAAGCAACCTGTTTCCATCCTGCAAACAAAAAATGTAAATCTGGGCCTTTTGTTAAGGGATATAATAAAAATGCAAGCTTTCATTACAAAACAAAAATATACAAAACCTTGTGCTTTAAAAAAAAAAATGTAAGAAAATATTTTACCTTTCTGCACCCATAAAGATCAATAGCATTATTAGGTGCATTAAAAGCAAAACACTGGGCTGATGTGCCACCATTAAGCTGTCTTATCAAAAGCAACCAATTTGAATTTGATTATAATTTGAATTCTCCATTAAAGTGATGAAATAATAAAAATAATCAGGCATGTTCTTGTGGAAAAGACATTGTTAAATAATTAAGGTATGCTTTAATACACACTACATTTATTTCAAGATTAATTATAGATATTAATTGTTTTGGGGAGGAAGGCTCTGTTGCAGTGGGCATTGCACAGGGTGTGTTTTGTTTATATAGAGAAACTAAGTTGGTGCTTAGTGGCCCTGGTCACAAGAACTGCATTCTCAGCCTCATCTCAGGAAAAGTAAATGTCTTATATATATTTATTAAACCTTTTATAAATCAAAAATAAGCTCTGTATATCTGTAAAATAACCAGAAAATATAAACTTTTTTTTTGTTGTTTCTATTTTACATATTATCATTACATATTAATTGGATTACATTGTCACATGGATCACATGGGAGCGGCATAGAGGGCCACCTACAGGTATGATAGGATTGATTGACAGCCATGAACAGACAAATTATATCCAAAATAAGTTTAATGGAAGATTAGTGGCCAAAACAAAAAAGAAAGCAGAAGAAGGAAAATTGTCAGATGATTAATTGTCACACAACTATTTTATTATGTTGGCATGTTTATTTGTAGAATTGTTAGCTTGAATCGTTTGGCCACAAACTGAGCTTTAGTTTTTGCATCATGTACAACGAAAGGTAAAAGTACAGGTGTTTTGATTAAAAAATTTAAATTATCAGTGTAAAATGTCCGCTTACTAAATGACAGTAAAAAAGCATTTCATTAAAAGGATAGTTTATTTAAACATTTTAAGACAGGTCCGACTGATGATTTTACAAAGGAAAAGAAAAAGTATTGGTCTCAAACTGTTTTTGATTAATGGAGAGAACATATAAATAAAAATGCATCAAAAAAGGAAAGGTTAGTATAAGAGTTCATGGATTATGTGGGAGGTAATTGTAGTGGTAGTTAAATCTTCTGTCAGCTGCTGGTTCTGTACACCAGCTCTCATCTCACCCTCTGTCTTACCAAACCCTCTGCATCCTCTACTACGTCTTTGAGGTTTCTCTGGGTTTCTTTTGGGGGTTTTTTTGTATTCCCCAGAACCTGGCAGTTCTGTTCTTTATCCTATCCTTTGTTCAATATATCCACTTACTCTCCCATCCTATAGTTTTAAATATTTGACTCCAAAACAAGCACCTGATCCCCTCTTTTAGGTTATAGCTAATATTAACTAGAATTAGAAGTACCATATATAGTAGTATTACATTTGTTGTTATAATATTGTTCAGAAGGGTTACACGGTCATAATCTTAAATATAAACTATACTGACCTCAAAATGTATGGTTAACCTGTTGCTGTTGTGAAACCTATTGCTAAACTGGTCCCCTAAGTACAGACATGGGTTTTCTTGTTCTTTTTTTTTCATAGGTTAACTTGAACTACACTTCCTAGGTTTTGCTTCACACCTATTTCTTTGTGTTAATGTGCCACCATCGGATCTGATGACAAACGTAAGGATCAGTGTAGTCTCTTCAAGTGTTTTTATTTTAACAAATTTTAGGACACATATTTTACCCAAAAAGACTGAGTTGGTAGATTTTAAAATCACTTATACTTTGTCTAATTCATGTAGAGAGCATTGATGTTTTCCTTGTCATATGGTTTATCAATTTAGCTCACCATGAAATGCATACTTTTAACAGTAGCCGGTTTGCTTGTAAAATGTAATAGATTGTGATATTATTATGATCCATCTAAAAGGAAAATAATTTCTTCACTTTAGTTGAGTAAACTAGGAGCCAAAAAAACAAGATCTCAACCAAGGTCACCACAAAGCTAAAAACAGCTCTGATTTTTCATCCATATTTGAAAATGACAATAATGTCCATGTTTGCTGTGACCTCCCTGAAAAAAGCAAATAAAGCTACACAAAAATACATTTTTGTTATGCCCTAGCAAAAATTTGGCCTGGTTTTAATCTGCTTTATTTATTACATTTTCATATTATAGGATAATTTGATTCATCAAAGAAGTTTAGACATCCTGGAAAATTTACTTTACCTTGTTATTATTTATCATAATTATCATATAGAAGAAGCATTGTAAATTGTTTTTGTATGTTAAATCACTTAAAAATGGTCAGGATCTGTAGTTTCTTTTAAGCTGGTACAGTATATACTAAATCTAAATTAGACCTTTGTTTAAAGGCGCATTCATCTATTTACATGGTTTACAGAAACTGTACTCAAAACAAATGCTAACACTGTTTAGTATCTAATAGATGAGGCAATTGTGACAAAATATGTTAATGATTTGTTTATTGCTTGAATGCTGTCCTCGAGTGAAAAAAAAATTCACTAAAGTAACCATTATCTAAGATTGCTTGGCTGATGTCATAGTTTAAAGCCGTGCCAGGCTCCATCTTGCTGCATGCCTTAAGGCTAATTTGTTATTCTGGATTGCATATATAAGAATGACCCGACTTGACTCAGCTCTAAAAACAGAATTTGGAAACTGCTTGGAAGATAGGCTGTGGGATATAAGTTACCTTTTACCAATAAACATGACCCTTTTCCATGAGTTACAGTCTTGCTCTTTGGTAGTTCTAGTAACAAGAGTCTCTAAAATCAAAAGACATTTTTGATCAAAGACTTGGTGCAGCTTTTTTTCAAAATGTTTGCTCTATCTATAGCAGTGTAAAATGATGCTCTACGTCTCTGTTTCATTCAGGTGAGCACCTTCGTGTCTGTCCCAAGGGTTATACCTGCTGCACATCTGAGATGGAGGACAAACTCAGCCAGCAAAGCAAGCAGGAATTTGAAAGTATGGTTGAAGAGAGCAGCCACAACTTAAGAACAACATTCATCTCCAGGCATAAAAAGTTTGATGGTAAGTCAAGTCGTCTTTATATATTAAGCATCTGCAGTTCATGAGACGTAATTCAAGTTACATTATTAGCTACTGTGTGTTACGGAAACACACAAATCACACACATAAATACATGTACACACAAATACCCTACTCACAAAAAGTTAGGGATATTTGGATGTCGGGTGAATTTAAGGATGAGCAGGTGAACTTAATGTGACTTTCTCTAAGCTTTTGAATGCACCTGTCCAACTGTTAAATGTTTCAGTACTTTTTGCACATGTTGGTGTTCTCTAACGAGGAGCTTAATGGCAAAAGTCACAACAGGTGTTTGATCCTCGAAATGACCAATAAATGTCCTGGTTCAATTACAGCTGGTGTTTAAACAGTCGTCCTCATCAGGCTGTTCACATTGTGACACCATGAGACCAAAACGACACCTAACAATGGATCAACAGTACCTGGCCATTGCAATGCTTCAAACAGGACGTTCTCAGACGGATGTGGCCACTGAGCTCAGAGGGTCATCAGCAGGTTGCAACAGAGATACCGAGAGACTGGAAGAGTTACTAAAAGGTGTGGAAGTGGACGTCCTTAGGCCACATCCCATGCTGATGACCGTTACATTGTGAACAATACCCTGAGAAACCAGATGATGAATGCCACTCAACTCCAGGCACGTTTAAGGGAGGTGAGAGACACCCAAGTGTCACGTCAGACCATTCGAAACCGTTTACATCAGCGTGGTCTGCGTGCTAGACGACCTTCAAGGGTACCTGACCACACCAGCAGGCACAGGCGTCATCGTCTTGCATGGGCCAGGGAGCATTTACGCTGGACGAGGGACCAGTGGGCCTCAGTGCTGTTCTCTGATGAAAGTCAATTCATGTTGAGCGGAAATGATGGCCGCCAACGATTTTGGAAACGTCAAGGAGAGCGCTATGCATCAGCCACTGTTGTCACCAGAAGAGCTTTTGGTGGTGGCGGTGTCACAGTGTGAGCAGGTGTGTCCAGTCTGTGTAGAAACGCCATACACTTTGTGAATGGTACAGTGATAAGCCCATACTACATGCACAACATCATTAATCCAGTGATTGTGCCCCTACATGAAGAACACAGGCCTAATTTCATCTTCATGGACGACAATGCTCCAGCTCATCGGGGTCACATCATCAGGGAACGGCTGTTTGAGACTGGTGTACCTCAAATAGAGTGGCCTGCACTTTCTCCGGACCTAAATGCCATTGAAAACTTGTGGGATCAACTGAGTCGCCTTGTAGAGGCTCGAAACTCTGCACCCCAAAACCTCAATGACCTGAGGGCTGCCCTTCAAGAAGAGTGGGATGCCCTGCCTCAGCAGACAATAAGTCGACTTGTGAACAGCATGAGACGTCGATGTCAGGCTGTAATTGATGCTCAAGGGCAAATGACGAGTTATTGAGATGGTTACTTTTTTTGTTTTGGTGTACACACCATTGTTGTTAACTTTTTTTCAACAAATTTTTTGAGATGAGGAAATCACCAGTGCATCTTTCTACTTAAATGTTGTACTTTCGTGATATGATATCACTGTAGCGGGAACTTGTTACATTTTCCACAAATTTCACCCGAAAGCCAAATATCCCAAACCTTTTGTGAGTAGTATATATATTTGGGTCTGCAGCCTCTGTGAAACTCAAATCAGTTTAAAAAAATACTTATTTATACACACACACACACACACACACATACATACATACACATATATATATATATATATATATATATATATATATATATATATATATATTTTTTTTTTTATTCCTTTTTTTAAAAATGATTTTATGATGAGGCATGCAACTAGGGTGACCAGATCCCAATCCACCAGATGGGGGACAAAGTCTATGTTTGTGTGGGACAATGTGCGATACCAATGCATCAAGGTAGTCTAATAGAACAAATATAACAATATAAACATTTCTATTCAGACCCTTTGCTTAAAGCATTACTATGCTTCGCCATTTGGTTGATTCAGTAGTACATAATAACCTGCAAACACGACATAAATATATCCTATTTAAATGCAACTTTCCTACGTTTTCTCATGTGAGAATTCATAGTCGGCATGATGCTGTCATGCTATTTCACAGTACCTCTAACCCTACCTCTAAAGTTAAAACACCTGACAGGTTGCAATCAAACAAAACAGATAATCAAAGCTACAATTATATTGTAATTTAATGTGCCTTTTCTCCAACAACAGAGAGCAACAACATTACCCCTACACAACTCCAACACCTCATTAAAGTGTTTGCTCTAATACAACAACAATACTAACCCACATAATCAAGTAAACCATAGAGTACACAGGCTGATTATCTGTAAAAAATTAAACTCAATCAGCTCAGAATCACATAGATTAACTACACAAAAGAATCAGAATCAAGAATCAGTGTATTTATATAGCTCCAATTTACAACAGGTGTCTTCGCAAGGCACTTCACAGAAAATCAATTAAAATCAAAGATACATCATAACAAATCAATTTGAAAAGGTTTCCAATCTAAGGAGCCCCAGCAGATTGCATCGAGTCATTGACTTGCAGCATTCACTCCTCTGGGATCAGCAGACCAAAACAATGGCTTGTGTTGTCGTTGACTTTACATCAATCCCTCATAATCCCACAAAAGAAATGTATTTGAAGATTATCTGAATTTACTTGACAATGCCAGATAAAGTCACTACATAAAACAAGAAATAAAATAAATAAAATCAGAAATAGACATCAAAACTGGTCAGGAGGAAACAAAAACTCATTAAATATTTTTAAGTTTTATCCATCACAGCAACACAATCAGTGCTCTTACAGCACCAAGGAGAGACTGGTTTCACCCAGGGATAGATAGTTTCCCAGTCTGCATTATAGCCGCATCTGCGCTTCTTGGCCGCTGTAGTCGTGCTGTCTTCCATGTCTCCGTCTCATCCTATCGTTCTGACTCTGACCTGACTTGCATTGTCAGGCACGCACCTGTCCGATCCTAGTTTGATTGACATGATCGCACAGAACACCCCCCCACCCTCCATGCCCCGCAACACCCCCTATTTGATAAATCGCAGATTATAACTGACTGTCAATAACAATGCGGGACAACATCTTAATTTGCGGGGCGTGTGAAAAGTAAAAAAAATGCGTTACTGTCCAGCACAAAGCGGGACATCTGGTCACCCTACATGCAACAGAGAAAACATGGATATTTCCTTTTATTGATATTAGGTTATGAGCTTGACCCAAATATGTCCTTTGAAAAACACAAAATCCAGAAAACTGTCACCAAGTTTGATACATGTGGTTTCATGAGTCAGTGAGTTGAGATGGATACTGGATATAAAAAAAAATTGTTGAAGGTCAGTGGCTGATAAGTGGATTTGAGTGAGTGGCTCTGACCAGTCAGAGTGTATGAGTAGAATACTAGACAGAGTAGCTTGAACCGGTGTATACCTCAACCCAAGCGATTGAGGCAGAATAAATAGGGAGACACACTGGACAAGATCAGCAGGTAGCCAGGCAGATAGATGAGGCTTAGTGTGAGAGAATCACTGGGCATTGCCATGCAGTTACAAAGTATGCAGAGGCTGCAGACCCAAAGCTTATGATGGGTTGGAGGTGTCTAGACGTTATTAAAAATGTAAAAGATAGCTATTTGAAAAGTTACGTTTGTGGCGCATCATAACATCTATTTGTTATTAATGTGGTTAGCAATAAAGGATGAAGTAATCAATAAATAGCAAGCAACCATAACATTCTAACCACCTACATATTATTGAAAAGGTATATTTTTAGCTGTATGCATAACTTTCACAAATCCCATCAATAGCAAATACCCAGATTCTTACATGTTTTGTGGTTTCTATCAGATTTTATTCATCCTAGCTCAGTTTGATTAAGGCTTAATGATTTCTTGATACAAAAGGAAACTTCCCTAACAGCTCAGATTCTCAAGGATGTGTATTGTTTTTTTTTCCCCTATTAGGTAATTCCATAAAAGGCGTAAATATGTAAGATCAGAGCAGTGAATGAAGGACAAAGATGGCAAAGAAACAAGAATATATGTATATAATGGGTTTATTTTCAATCGGATATAAAAACAGTAATATCAAAACTAAGTTTAAATTTAGATTAATGTTCTTCACAACTCTTGATACTGTATAACTAGTATCCTGCAGTTTTATAAATAATTGAAAATACATTATATCTTACAGTACTATATTATACTATATTATACTATTTAAAATGTCATTATTTTAGCACACAGATTTATCCCGTTTTGTTTGGTAGTGTGAAATTATATGATATGCTGTATTTCTGCTAGTATAATAATGCTGTTAATAAAAAAGGAAAGTATTTTCCTGAAAAACAAACAAACTAAAAAAATCTCTATCTTTCGCAATGAATTTGTGGATTTTACAAATTTTACACAAAACAGGCAATCATTTACTTGCAGGGAATAGTTACTTGTAAAGTTTAAATCAAATTTTGAAGTTACACTCTTGGTGGCTGACTCACTGGTATAAAATTATATATTTTTTCCCTCGTGTGTTTAAAGTTTTCAATTTAAATTCTTACTTGCAGGCTTAAATTTACAACTCAAACAAGGGAATTAACTACAGCATTTTAAACATTGTAATTTTTTTATTTTATTTTATTATTTTTTTGACTTTGTATCTATAAAACATACTCAAAAAAAAGAAATCAGCAATTGTTTTATATTTGTTTACACAAATAAAATGTATTTACAGCTGCCCATAATAACAAGAAAAGGTATATACTGATGCACAAACTTCCATCTACACATGCGTAAAGAAGAAACTCATACCCGTCTTATTTTACAAGGCTACATAACTAAAATCACAAATAAACAGCCAGATTTCCATTTGCAAATTTTGCATAACTCAAATTTTTTTCGCATAGTACAGTGGTAGCCAGATAACAGTGCAAACTCGCATATTGGGTAAATCAGAAAATCCAATTAACCACATTTTCATGTTTGTTGTTCATCTGTGTTGTACTGCTGTATGTCTAAAACCACATGCGCAAGAAAAAAAACATTGGCATGGTCTATTAGATCTTGCCTATTTTCCCCTAAAACCACACTGTATATACCTTCCTTATAGTAGTGGGTTTTTGTGCAAGTGTTTCAAATTTTTTTATCGGCTCTTCGTGTCTTCCATGTAACCTACCTCTAACAATGATACTAAAACTGAAATATTTTTCTGTATTTTCAGTACAAGGATGTAATTCTTGGAAAATACATAAAACCAACCTCACTTATGTATAAATACATGTATAAATTGTAAGTTGCACATCATTTCCTGGATTATTTGATCTGTTAAAAATATTGTGACATATGCAATACATGTGAACCCTAATGGAAGGATTTTGTGGAGTAAAATTTTAGAACAGTGTTAATATTGTTAATACTAAATTTAATAGTCACACATAGTTCGTCATAAGATTCATCTTCCATACATGATCTGATCACTACTCTTGTTAACATCATACACTTTCTTATTGCTTTAGGCTTATCCACCTCGTGGGTTTTGAATGATCCCTTATAAATTTTACATGCCCCCATTTCTGTCCAAATGTATTTATAGACCTCTATTATAAAAACCTTAACTTACTTTTTGATTACAGGCTGCTTCCCCTAAAGGCTTGTGGTTTCTGATGCATTATTTAACAATCTTGACGCCATAAATGACTGTTACACATTAGATTTCAGGTTTGGGTATGAATGTCCAATCATCTGGTTAAGGGTTTTTCACCTCATCTTTCAGCCTACCTTATGTTTAACCAAGAACACTCAACATGTAATATGAATACCACAAATAGTGCAGGTAGAAATTAAATACTCAGAACGAACTTTACAGTACTGTTTCTTTAAAGTCATTGGACTTATATTTATTTTATTTTCTCTTAGCCAATTCCTGATTATATTCTTTTGAAGTATTTCTGCTTGAGAGTTGCCTTACAGTCTCCTGCATAATATTTAATAGTTGCAATACTTTTCCAGTCTGTATTTATGTATGTGTGTGGTCATGTTTTTGTCACATTGTAGGGACAAAACAAATTGTATTCTGTTTGTGTGCGTTTGTGTGTCCACAATGCTGTGTGGTGAGTCACGCTGTGTAGAGCATAAAAAGAGACATGTTATTTTTCAAACAAAAACTTTTATGTTATTTGTTTTGATCAACTTTCAGAACTGATTGTGGTTTAATTTATCAAAAGCCAAAGTGACTTTTTTCAGACACTATGAATCCCGATTTATTACAAAGATTTTCTTTAATTTCCTGAACATTGAAATGTTTTGTAGGTACAAATGTTTTGACTAATAGCGAATATGGACAAGAGTATATGAAGTGCTTGAACAATGATGAATAAATGTCCCAATTCTCAATTAAGCCATAGTGCTCAATCATAGTCTTAGATTGCAAATTATTGGTTTTATTAATGTTTATTTATTTCACTATACCATTAATACAAACGTAAACAATCCTAATAGTTTAATATTTGCCAATCTACCGCAATAAAGGCACATATGCTTTATTCCAGTCAACTATCACTATCCTACTCCACCTCTTTAAGGAACTAATCTTGGTAATATCTTTGTAATACTGGGAAAATTTAGCAAAGAAAATTTGTTGAAGAAATTAACAGAACCAACTAAAGTTACAGTTCTAATCCAGAGTTAAAACATGTGCTAAAAGATAAATTTATAATCTGTATAGCCAAAATGTAATTATCTATTTCTGATTTAAATTTCTCGACATACGTTTACGCTTACTGCCATGATTCAACCTTAATTACCATAAACAGCACACAAATTACTTTTAATTTGTCTTGAAAGATGCTTCTAAAACCCAACTTTAAAATTCAAGGGTAGATCATTGCTCCTTATCTTTTTCAACTTTGCAGACCTATCCGTAAAAGGTCTCTTTATGCTTCTAGTGTCACTAATCAGAGTGCCCCTTTTATTTTATCATGTGAATTACTTTTTGTTTTTAGGGATGTGAACACAATGGATCTGGTATACTTAAAAATGAAGAAAGTATTTAAGGCCATCTCCTTCTGCTGTCTCGTCTTCTTAGAAAATGTTTCTGTGATGCTAATTAATGCATAACGGCCCCTGCGTATCTGACCAAAAATAACACTAGTCATCTGGTGGCTGAGATTGAAGCAGCTATGTCAACATTACCGTACTACTAAAAGTGCACTGAGTTGGATATGGTCAAGTTAGCTACATCAGCCACTGCATGGATTTGGATGACTGCATAGTGTCTGTGGCAGCACGCATTCAGAAGTGAATGGGAGTATGTCTGTCATCTCAGAGAAAGTCGTGGATAAAAGGCAGCTGCATGCTGTGCTGAAAGCAAGGAATGTTGCTTTTTGGTCTGAGGAGATGACTCAGAACATGCACAGATTCGACATAAAACATTCCATTAAAGTGGAAAAACAGGGTTTTTACAGTCTGTGCTGCACAGACTGTAAAAACATACTGTTTCTTTTTTTTTGCGAAATGGCCTCTGATTTTGGTATCAAGCATAGGTTGATGAGTGTTGAACACAGAAACTTGTGGGCTCAACTATCTCTTAATCAGGACATTTCACAAAAACACTTCTGAATCAGAACTTTCAAAATCATCAGGGAACCCACTTATTTAACCATGGGAATTCCCACTTGCTTCTCTGTGATAAGCTGCTTCACAGCATTGAGATCAAAGCAGACAGATTCTGCAACACACTTTTGCATTCCATATTATTCTTCTTGAGCCCTAAAATCTCATCCATTTATGAGTGGCCATTGCCTCCAGTTTTCCGTGAAGACCCTGCTTTGGAGGTGTTTAATTGTGCACATTCAGAGTTACATCAAATTTGCATCATTTGTGACACTGAAACAAATATTAAAACCAATCTTGCTTGTGAACAACCCATATGGGGATTCATTGTAGAATCAACAAACTTAACCTTCTTAAGTACTACTTGAACTATTGATTTATTAGCTAGCTAGCAACACCAAAGTACTCTCAAAATCAAGAAAGGATTGCATAATACTCTCCTCTATGTCTCCTGCTCTCCACAGTTCACAGATAATGACTTTATTGTAAAGTCATTTAAAACTCTGAAAAAAATAAAACATTGTAACCTGAGTAATAGTTTATGGTGACTCTAAAAGTAATACATGTAAAGACTCTCATGTATGCCCACTTATTATGACACCAAAATAAGTTTGATTAATGTTGTATTGACATTACCTTCTTCTTTATGTTATCTATATATACATAAAAATTATATATTTATTTATACAAATAAAAATAAACTTCACCTATTTTTTGTTTGTCAATAGTGAGCATTTTTTAAATAACATCCGATAAAGTTGGAATTTTTTTTTAATATTTCGCTAGTCATATGTATGACTTCTGACAGTAGTTTGCTAAGATACTGGTTTATTTTTCCTGATCTAACACAAACTGAGTTAGGTTACTACTACCTAAGTCTCTCACAGTTATTCAGTTCTGGCCGCAAATCTTCTGTGGAGTTTAGATCAGGACTTGCACAAACATTGGTGTTGATGTTCTTAAGCTACTTAGTAAGTAATAAGTGATATGATTATAAAATTCCGGCTGTTTACCTGAGAAGTTGCTTTATTATTTTCACATAACGTTCTTTCCCATTTATGACATATAAAGTGTGTTTTACAGTGAACCAACGACAGCATAATGCTGCAACCTTTGTACTTCACAGTTGACATGGTGTTCTGAGATTTGAAGCTTCCCATTTTGACTTATAAATGCAATTGTGAGGAAATTAGACCATATAACATGTTTTTTTTTCACCCTAGTAAAATCTCATATGTGGTCACGAGTTTGTATGTTGCTTTTTTAGCTTTTCTTTCCTGTGTAGCCTTTCTGTCCATGTATTTTTATTATGTTGAGAATCAGGCATACTTTCAGTAGCCAGGACTCAGAAGAGGCCCATTAGGAGAATGTATTTGAGTGTTATTCCATAACACTAAATGTTCACATTTTACACAAGTTTGAAAACCTTACAATGTTTGCAATAAATACTTGTTTATACCACCAGAAATTTCTTAAGTAAAGCTTTAGCTTTATGCCTAGAGGGGTACACACGTTTGAAAGTTCCTGAATTTTAAAATGACATAACTTGTCCATTTGGTTAATGGAAAGTATTGGTTGGCATCTAAAAGTTTAATAAGTGAAAAAAAATTAAAATAAAATGTATCTCTTCTATTAGATTAACATTTGTTTACTCTTGTTGGATGGTCAATGCACATTCAATTTCAGTTTGGTCAGTGACTTTTCCTTTCCCTCTCAAGACCTTTGCTAGAGATTAGTGTTCATGGTTGGGTGACTAAAGTCTGAGTTGAACAGTTGTCTTGGTTGACAGAGTTCTTTGATTGTGTCTCTATTCGAGCTCAATACTGAGAGCTGCAGTGTCCCCCATTCCCTTCAACAATCTCTTATTCACACAAGATCCAACCCAAGATCAACTATAACACAACACACTATTTTCTCTAACACTAGAGGTCCCAGAGAGGGGTCATTTAACATTTCTACCTTTGGAACCCAGAGACGGGTCGAATGACCTGAAGGATTTTAGCTAACATCCTATAATCACCGTCTTTTGTTCTGTAAATAAGGCCATTACTGTCGCACCACAGGAGGTTGTTGTTTTCCATTGAGTGTAGCCATTTAGTTTCTAGTTAGTTCTATTCAGTTTACTGTATTTGATAATATAAAGACTATACATATTGTATTTAGTTGAAACAATGAATCATTTTTTATATATTTTAAATAGAGAATTAGAAATTTTACAGCAAGGTACAGCTGTGAGTAATGACCAGAAGCATTTGTGTCTAAGTCACAAGGGCTGAAATTTCAGTGTGAAAAATATACAAAAGAATAACTGTTATTTGTTTCCATGCTTTTTATTTTTTGTTATAAAAAAAATAAAAAAAATACAAGGAATAAAACAATTCCACACATATTTACAATAGGCTGCAGTGGGGGGCTGCATGTGTGTGTGTGAGTGGCATGTCCTTCTTGTGTGACTAGCATTTCAGCACTCACTCAGCAGTCTGTCTGCACTGTCGGAACATACATGGCACTGCCTGGGTATGTCCCTGGTACAGTTGCCACACGTGTATTTGTAGCAGTCAACGCATCTCTCAGTTGCACAATTGTTCGTGCATCGATGGTTGACCTGACACGTCGCCCTTTTGCCAGGGCTGGGTGTGGAAGGTTGTTGCCGAAGGAGTTTCTCCTTGCGTGCCTTCTTTTCACTCACATGAGAGTCACCTAACTGTTTTTCAAGCTCAACCATGAAGTCCACCCATTTCTCCTGCACCCCAGTGCATGCCTGATAAAGAACATGCCCATTCAGTGCTGCCATGTCAATCATGTTGTAGAACACGGCGACTGGTCATCTCCGTGTTCCTGCACGCACGCTGTACTCCCGCACCATTTGGTCCATTACATCCACAACGCACTTTGTGTGGTTGTATTGTGTGACCGTGTTTGGCTTCCTTTTGTTGGTATCCTGAGTCTCAACCACGCTGTGCATGCTGCTGAGAATGTAGACGGCCTTCTTTCGTTTGGGTGCATACACAGTCAGTGTGGCACCAATGGTTGAAAACACCTGAGTGGTGAATTCAGTGCGGTCCATCTGTCTAGTGGATTGAGGAATTTCCCGACGACTCTTGTTGACTGTGCCGAGGATTGTGGTTTTCCGGCTAAGCAGTCGTTGTGCAAGTGACAATGATGTAAAGAAATTGTCCGTGGTTACAGTTCTGCTCTTGTCCATGATTGGTTCCATCAGCCTCATCACTACAGTTTCGGACAGTCTCTCCCCGCTGGGACGACTGGGGTCCTTGCTAAGATATGGGAGGACATTACAGATGTACTTTGATTTCAAGTCGCAAGCCACCCAAAACTTGATGCTAAACTTGTCTGGGTTTGTTGCAATGTATTGCAGAAAACAGCAGCGAGTCTTTGACGGGAAAAGCTGTTCATCAATAGTGATGTGTCGACCAGGGTTGTAGGATGTGATGCAGTTGGTGACAAACAATCTCCACACATCGGAGATTGCAGCAAACTTATCGGTCTCCGCTCGCTCACTGCGTGTGAACATGTCATCAAAGCGTAGGTTTTGCATGATGTCTTGGAAGCGGTTTCGGGCCATAGTTGCAATGATCCTTGGGTTTGCCAGGTTTGCTGACCAGCTGTCACGTAGTGATGGAACCTTGGTCACCCCCCGCAAGATAATGCCTGAAATAAATGCCATTAGTTCCGGGAGATCCATGAACCAATCTACCTGCTCCGTGTGACGTGCATGTTGAGTAGTCCATTCTTGAATGCTACGAAGCATGTCAAGAGTGATAAAATAGAGGAAGCTGTGAAGGCGACTCCGGACACTTTGTCTGGCCTTAGCCCTGGGCTCGCAACCTGTAGGGTACGGTTCTATTGGGGTAAAATGGAGACGTTTCCCCACTTGTACTTCACACCACACTATGCCATCTTTTCCGGTCTCTGTCGGCTCACTCGCCAAAAGTGCTCTCTTTTTTGGTAGAGGAGGAGTCTCCTCATCTGCAAGATAAATATTTCAAATTAACATTTTGTTTTGGTTCTAAATAAAAAAGATAGTCAGGGAATAAAAATAGGTAATTTGAAAAATCTAACCTGAAGACAGCTCAGAGTCCGAATCCGGTTGAAGGACTATGTCTTCTCCATCTGAGTCACAAGGGTTGGTTCTGCTCAGGATCCGTTCCAATGCCTGTTGAGTGGTGACCCTTCTCTGCATTTTGTTTCTTGTGAACAAAATAGGTGAAGCAGTCACCTATTTATCCCCCACAGCGCAAAAAGCTGCATGCAAATTTGCATTTTACATTCTTTTACTTACACTCTTTTACAAGAGCTTTGTTGAGGTGGATCAACACAATTGATTTGTTTTATTTTTTAATATATATAATAGTTTCATCCTAATAGTAATTATAATATATAATAGTTTAATTATAATATTAAATATATAATAGTTTAATTATTATAGTAAATATAATATACAATAGTTTTATTATAATAGTAAATATAATATATAATATTTTAACTATTATAGTAAATATAATATATAATAGTTTTATTCTAATAGTAAATATAATATATAATAGTTTAATTATTATAGTAAATATAATATATAATAGTTTTATTCTAATAGTAATTATAATATTTAATAGTTTAATTATAATAGTAACTATGATATATAATAGTTTATTTCTAATAGTAAATATATAATAGTTTAATTATAATAGTAAAAATATAATATATAATAGTTTGTATATAATAGTTGTCTGTCATTTTGAACCCACTTCTTTCACATCATTTTTTAAAAGAAAAACATAACTAAATTCTCTTCTCCCCCCTGCAGATTCCTCAGGCAATGGCCACATTTACAAATGAAAGGATGCTAATTGGAGCCATCAAAGTCGTCAGTTTGGACTGTCTTTTTTTTGCTGTTTGAAAGCTTATTCTAGGCTGTATGAGCCTGAAACACTCACATAAGAAAAAAATAACATTCACTTTAACATTTGGTTTCCACACTGTTTTGTGTTTTGTTTTACATTAAAAGAAATGTTTTAGGATTATTAGCAAAGCGGAAACTTTTAATTATACAGAATCTAACAGAGCTATAGCTTAGTTCTTTAATATTTAAAGTCAATTTTGAAACCATACAACTGTGTATATTATGCATAGCTGTACCTAAAAAAAACAACTAACATTTTATAATCGACAGATTTGTCTTCTGCATAATAGTGTGGCCTTGTTTAAGAAGTAAAAAAAAAAAAAAATCTTTGATGATAGTGATGAGTCATAGTCAGCCCTGCACTTCAGAATCAACCTCATCATACACAAGAGGGAAAGATTGGAATCTGGAAATCAACGAGTTGATGCTTAACGTTATATTTATGATACTTACAAATGGTGGAACATTGTTTACCACCTTTCCTGAATTCCTTGCCACTTTGAGAGTTTCTCCATCATTTTCTCTATACATTTTTGATTTCTATGTTTAGTTTAACCCAGGAGGTCTGAAATAAAGTTTATTTCCTGCATTGCATTAGTCTGTTTTTTTCCTGTCAGCTGCAAAAATTAAGTTTTGGCCAGTTCAGCAAACAAAGCTTTACATAATATGGCGTCAGTATTTTTTTGAAGCCAATGCACATTTTGATAAAAGCCTCTTTAATATAAACAAAATTTCTGCTGGATATTAAAAAAGAAAAGTTTAACATAAACCACTTTCTTGTGAAGATGAAAGGCTAGTTTAAATAGAATTATACAGCCTTTCGTTCTGATTTGTAGAAAATCACATGTTGTCACAGTTTTAAGTTTTCTTGGAGCAATGGAACCTTTTATCTTGCTTGCATTTAATGTTAAATGATGGCAGGACTAGCCTTGTTATGTCAGATTCATTACATTTTAAGTAAAAAAAAACTGGTTAATGGAGAAAAAACACACCAGAAAATATGTTTTCCCTTCTAAAGATATGTACCCAATAGTCTGACAGTCTAGTACTTTTTGTGTGCTGTATACAAAATCTCTTCTAATCTGCCAACTTCCTCGGGCATCCCAATCTCTTAATTTTTTACATTAATTATTCATCTTTGAGGTTCATTGAAGTATTTAACAAGTGAAATTTTGAGGATGCCCACAATTCATAGCTGACATCAAATGGTTACTTCAAAAGAGGATCTCAAAGGTCCTCATTACAGTACACTCAGTCCTCTTCAGCACTAACGTAAAGCACTAATTCTATGGATTGTGATCCAAATAAAATTTAAATATTGTTCAATGTATATTTTTAAGAGTTCATCATTGATATCCTAAATAGACAAAATTACATCTGCTTCCCATGTGTAAGAATGATAGATTGAACACATTTAATTACTTCCCAAAAGCTCCACTATTGCAGACTGAGTTCATGCCTTTGTGAAGTGATCTGTAACTCCCATTATCTTTTGTGCATAATACAATAGCCACATTATTAATTCATAGTATGAATAAATTGAAAAAGAAAGTTGCATTTGATGCACAGAGCAAGTTCTGATGAGTTTTGTCCCCATTTGCAGAGTTCACCTTTGTAAGTTTGCCTCCTGTGGCCAGCTGGATTCTAAACTTTTCATTCTCTCATTTAATTCTCCGCTGCTTTCTACTGTTGTACATTTGTCCTGTTTTATCCCCGTTGATATTCTGTTGTTGTCCATTTGTTAGTACTCATTGGGCTCTTTCTTTCATGTCTGTGCGTCATCATTCTTTACAATAAATCTGCATTCGGACTCACCTCCAACACAGTTTACATGACAAAAATGTGGGCCTCCGTTTCTTCTTATGTTTAATAAATTTTTTTTCTATGTAATTCCATTTCAGTGCATATAACCAAATGGGTTGATTTATATGTGACAGATGTTTTATTATTGTGCTAAAAGCAAGAAATACTTTTCTCTTAACTATGCAATATAAAATAACCTAGACCTTTGATATACATAAAACATTTAAGGACAGATTGGCCATGACATTTTGGCTTGCAGCAGTATACTTCCAAGCAGAGGACATATTATAGAGGACATGACACAAATGTACAATACACAAAGGACACTGCAGGTCTTAATAACCTTCTGACGGTACAAAACCTTTATTACACAGGAGATGACACTAAATTACACAGAGGCCGGGGCACTGACGAGGACAGGGCACCAACACCATTGATTTAACCCCTGCAGATGAAACCTCTTTGACAGTTGCATGTCCATCACTAATGAAATCTAAAACCATGTGGACACGCAGTTCCTGGAAGAGTTCATAAATAAATAACCTCTGTTTTGGTGTCCCTGTGTTATACTAAGTGAATGTCGGGAAGACTGCAATTCTCTGAGGGCTCAGGAAAGGGGTCTCGCCAACAGTGCTCAGAGAGTTGGTGGCAGGCTCCATCATCTGGCACAAGCTGCAGCCGGGTGTCACTTCTGTACTTTAGGATGGATGGCCCTGCATGGCCTGAATGCTGTTAACTCTGTCCCACTGGTGAGCCTCAAGGAGAGGCTGTGAGAGGCATGTCTTTCCAGAAGCTGCTGAATCAAAAATGAGTAGGAAATCTACTGGCCTGGTGCAATATGATTCTTCTTTTTTATATATTTATTAAATTTAAACATTGTGTCAGATATTGAAACACACACACTGAAAACTCAGTTACAAAAAAATACTATCCTCAGAATATTGAGTTTGCTTGGTCTACAGCTGAGATCAAATTGTCTGTAGAGACAGATGAAAAATATTGTTCCACTCCAGATAGGCTTTGCTCATACATCGCCAGCGTCCCTCCTCCTTTTGATTTCCATCCATCTATTAAAAATGACAGAAGATGGTGACCGTGGGGTTAGCATAATTTTAGTTAGCATTCACTAGAGATGTGACATTGAGTAATTAGCATGTGAAGCTGTTTAATCAAGTGCTGAAACTAAAGCAGTAATGGTCTAACAGTGCTCATTAGACATTTTTAAATCTTCCTGGTAAACATTTTATTCATTTATTTATCTATAGCTTGCCTCAGCCTTGTTGCCTGGGTCTTGGAGGGGGTTTTGTAGTTGTTGCAAATGAGAGTGACAGAGCGTCAGTTATTTGCATCCTGCAGGTTCCCTTTTTTTGACAGTAGGGTAATGACTGCACTACAGTAAGACAACGGGAGTGAACCAGAGTCCAGACTCTCCTTAACGAAATCTAAAAGGCTTGCCAAAATGTAGGCTTTATAAAACTCTATAGTAGTCCTTTAAATGCTAGGGGAGTTTTGGCCCTGCATGCTCTGGAGGGCTGTGTAAAGCTCCTGTACTCCCAGTGGACACTCCAGCTGAGTGTTGGTCTCCTCTGACCTGGGACAATCCACAACAGAACTCTCAAAAAAGCTCCTCATTTTTTTGTACACACTCTTGAACAGAGAAGAATAAAACTGTAGGGCATGCTGGGCTGCTGGATGGAGCTCTGCATGATCCTAATCTAAAAACAATCATCTTGGTACAGTTAGAATCCTATTAAACATAATCCTCAGACACACAGTTTTCCAACTTTCCAGCAACATTTTCTACAAAAAAGTTTTTATTTTCTCTGTACTGGCAATTGGTGCATAGACATTAATAAAAATTAAATAAACAAAACGTTTAAATTGACTAAAACAAACTCTAAAAGAAAGACACATTCCCTGAATGAAATGTACTTTAAAAGAGCCTGGAATGAAAGCCTTAGAAAATAGGATTTCCACTTCAGCATTTAATTTGTATGATTGCTATGGGTTTCTTATAAATATATCACATCACATGTTTTACAGTTTCTTTAGCACAATTAAGTTTCAAAGAAGCAATTCCAAATGCATTCATGTTGGGTGAGAGAAAAACACCAGTAAACATTGTACATTTTAAATATTGTATGTTCCTTTTGAATTATAACACTCTTTATCCTTGATATAAAACCTGATTCGGCTTCATGATATATCTAAGTGATAAAAAAAATTATTTAAATTTAGTAAAATAACTTTCAGCCTACTTCTCTCAAACCTTTGGCTGTTGGGGGTGTACTAAAAGATTTAATAGGGTATTGCAATTTTTAGGCACTTCTGTGTGACAGAAACCTCACTGATGTCAGTGAGCTAGCCTTGACTGTCGCTGCTGACCGAAACCTCCAGCCAGATTGCTGGTTTTGCTGCTAGCCGACACAACAGTGAGCGCTTTTTTTTAAATGTATTTTGTCATTTGCTTTGCCTCTAACACATTGAAGCTTACAACTCTATCAGGTTTTCCATCTCACTTCTCCTCCACCACGCCAGTCACCAAAACTGTTCCTGCACATTTTTGTTTCTGTGCATTTCTTTCCACACTCACCTTTCATTTTACTCACTGACTTTTACAAATAACATTCATCTCATTAATGATCTCACCCTCTCCGCACGCATCCCACCTCTCTCCCCCACTTCACCTTGAGCTCCACCTCACCACCAACTGTGTCACCACTACCCCCATCACAGCACATTCGCTGACTTCAGCTTGGCTGAGTTCGGTGAGGCCAGTCCGACCATATTCAGACTGGTTTAACCAATGTTCAATGTTCAAGTTGTAAACAACATGTAGTCAAAATGTTCTACTTTTACATAAAAACGCACAGCTTTACATCCCATCTGTTGAGCTCCATGAAAGAGAAAATTTCTTATAGTGGTGATATACACGCCGACAAAAACTTTTGTTCCTGTAAAAACAGGCTGTTTACTGAAATACCTGACTCCACTAATTGCTGTGCCCTCTCCACCGAGGAAGATGAAGAAGAACCAACATTTTTTTCATTTATTCTAGGTTTATTAAGATCAGTTCATTTAGTTTTGTAATTTGATGATGTAATTCGTTAATGTCCCTAACAGCAATATTAATATTGAATATTGATATCAGCCCAAATTTCGTATTAATGCATCCCCAATCACTTTGAATGATACAATGAAAATATTGCTATCAATTTAACTTTAAACATGAGGTTAAGTAAATTTCTGTCAAGGCTTCGATCTGTGGCTTGCTTACTGTAAATGCTTGCTCAGTGGTTGCTTTATATTAAAACAGAAAAAAATAAAGTCTGCCATTTACCAGTTTTTCTAGCATATGTTATTATTTACTACTAACATTTGTTGTTGAAAAACCATATATACTGATCTTAAACATAACCATGACAACAGGTTAAATTATATATGGGAACTTAGAATAGACAATATTAATCATTTTCTTAAATGACCCTTATTTAGGGTGTTACCAATGATGCAATCCTTGTGTTAAACTCAAGTGTTAAACCAGGGGTCTCCAATATTGGTACTCGATAGCTACTGTCCTGTATTGTTCAGATGATTCCCTGCTCCAACACAGTTGCTTCAGTCTAAGTAAAATATGTTTTGACATTATTTATTCTTATGTTTCAAGGAAAAGAATGCGTTTGTGTACCTTCTAATGCCTAATGTTCTGTCATTTATCAGTTCTGTCAACATTTGGGGAGTCACTTTTTTCTTTTGTGCTCGGTAAGAGAAATGTGCTCTTGCTTTTCCAGTCAGAATTTACAAACTGGGTTTGAATGGAACCAGGGTCCTTTCCATGCATGTGTGGAGGAGCTCATTGTTGAGCCTGGACTGCTGTTTCAGTAATGTTAATTGTGGGGAAAGCTGGCTTACAGTTGTGTGTGGAGACAAACTTGATCATACCTGACCGCTTAGTCCGGATTTTAAACTTATGTGTGTCTGAATTAATCAATAAAAATGTATCTATCCTATCTATCTATGATCTATGATCTGAACATTGAATGAAATGCATCTTGCTGGGAGCTGAAAGTCTAAGAGTTACAGGGCTTTGAAATGTCTGCTTAGGACACACACGGTCTAAAACACTGCCACAGTTTTTGAACATATCAAACATACCAGTTTAGTGCGTCTAGTGCACTACCCCCTCTCCTATCCTACCTCAGTAGGCTGTAGTTCTCCTTTTATCTGCCTGTTTCTCTTACCTTCTCTGTCTCAACTGTCAGTTTTTCCTTTCCACCATCCAGGGTTGGAATGGGACAAAAATTCGGCCCTGGCATTTTCTATTCAAACCAGCCCACTAAATTATCAGCAGACTCCAATTCCACAAATCTCGTGGTATTTTCTTTCGTGGATACTACAAAATAGAGTCATATTCTTTAATAGCAGTTAACAAATAAAGCACTTACAGTAGGTACACTTAAGAACTAAAACTCACGGCTCTAGTACTCAAACAATCTTAATTCATTATAGAGTCAAAATCTTTCAGTAAAAAACATAAAATGGTGAAGTGAAACCATAGAGAGAGTGTACCAACACTACTCGCTTTTCCATGTTCTCATTTTGACGATTCTTCGTGTTTTTAAATGATAAAAAAAGTCAGATGTTTTTGACAAAACCTGAAAATGCTCAAGACAGCAATGAACACAGCCATTTGAAAACTACAGTAAACGTCTCAAAGGAGGTTACAATAATTAAATGGCAAATATTACAAAATGAACAAATTATTTATATATGCAGTTTTATTATATCATGTCACATTCGACAACGGCATAGGGTTGGTCTCAACTTAGTTTGGTCTCATCAATGTTGTTATATATACTATATTTGTAAAATGACATGTGGCCATTCGTTTTTTTTAATCTGAAAAAACATTTCTGAATAAATGGAAATATTTTATTGTAACCTTCAGTTTCACATAAATATTTTTCACTAGTAAAACTCTTTTTGGGGTCAACACTGGACCTTTAATAAACCAGACTTCAGAAGCTGAGCCATGATGATTTCTTAAAAGAAAACAAATAAAATAGATCATTGTAATTTATTTTGAGGTTTACTTAACAGGAAATAAAATGCAATCCCAGTAAAATCTACTAATAATCAAAATCTATTCTATATAAAACAAGGAACAATATTATAATATTTTCCAAATTTATTTCTCCCAGTCTCTGTGCACATGCGCCGGCTAAGTTTATCAGGTAGGGAGGGGGAAGTGATGCATTCGTAGCCTGTAGGATAAACAAAACTCTATAGCCCTATAGCCAGGCCATGCCTGCCTCCATGTCACCCACCTTAATCGTTTGCAGTGCCGCTTTTTATTTATTTGTCTTCTCCTTCGTAACTTATTTTAGAGACTCTCATCCCTACTAATTTCTTTGCAAAGTTTGTGGGTTTCTCTGGATGCTTGACCGATACTGTAAAGACTGCAAAAGCTGTTCCAGAAAACCAGAAAGTTCTCAATAATGATAAGGTGATCTCTTATTTGGCATTAGCTCCAGGTCTGCATGAGACACATTTTTTGTCAGGATCTAGACTGCGGTCCACCAGTGGTGACCGCTGATCTAGATCATAAACATTTATTAAATTCAACTGTTAAATGATTTGTCCAAAACTAAAAGGTTCTCATTCAAAACTGATCGGCCAAAACTGAACTCTGAGTCAGATCATAGAAGAGGCCCTGAGCATTTTTTATAAAATCCGAATTAACATAACTCACATAAATGCCTGTAACCTACCCCATGAAAAAAACTAATGCGTGGAAGAACTAATTTTGGTGAAATGATACATCCTAAGGAATCTTCATTGGAAACTGAGATGTTCAAAAGCAGAGGGGAAGATGTCATGGGCAACCAGATGATATTCTCAACAGACTTTCTGCAACTCTATACTAACTTATATCAAAGTAAAAAAGCTACAACAATACTCTAAGCTCCCCCAGAACAGCTTAATTTTACCCAGCGATAAAATACGAGTAAAAACAGTGCTTGACATTTTCCAAGAGCATCCCACAATTTCGATCCGAACAGACACTGACAGCTACTACTCTACATTACTTAGGAAAGCTATCGGTAATGTCTTTAAAATTTTAAACTTCCTATAAATAAATATGACTCCTGACTTTTAATTTTTAAAATATTGTTTCATAAAGCTTTCATCTTGGCACTCTCCTTTGCTCCTCCTGTCATCCCTGGTTGTTTAACCACACTGACTACATATTAATTGTAGCCTATCACAAATCTGTGATATCTTTTTGTTATTTTCAGTAAATAAATTGGCCTACCTTGGTGTATTTAATAAAATAATAAAAAACAGTTTGTTCATGTTGACAAGAAAGTACCAAATAATTTTAAATGAATGGTGCAATTAACTGGAATTACTGGTGTCTATTGATAAGTATTGTATCAGCCCTGACTGTTACCCAAAGAAGAGGTTTTACCTCACATTGCAATAAAACTATGAAATAGAGGACTCAAGAATCCAGCAGGAGCAATGTGGCTTTTCTTCTTGCTGGGCACCAGTGAATCAGATATTTACCTTTGCAGAATTGTTGAGGGGGTCAATGCAAGTATGCTTTTACAGTTTACATGGGTTTTGTGGATCTGGGTATGGCTTGCAAGCTATGCCTGTTGAGTATTTTGTGAGGACTCCTGCAATAGTATGGGTTATATGGGTGGCCTTCAAGTGCTACATAATCATTTAGGGTGGACGAAAAAGGTTTGTTTGTATTCCTGGCACAAAGTCAAGCCTGCCCCCAGTGTGCTTTAGCCTCTGTCAGTGCTACTCCTTTATTTTAATCCTGTTTGTGGTGTTCATACACAAGATCTTAAAGTGTAACTGTGGAGAGAAGTGTGCCTGGTTGGGAAATACAAAGCTCTGCATTATTTTTATGAAACTTGAATGTCACACAACCAAGTCTCTGCACGTCCATTCAGATGGTTTGAGAATCAAATATGGATTTATCCTGGGCACCTTCAGTTGAAGGTTTTTTAACATGGCCTACTGAGAGGAGAGGGTTGCTTGAGGACTACATTTCCTGTTTGGCCTAAAAACACTTTGGAAAACTCCTAGAATGAGCTGGAAGATTTTGTGAGGAAGAGATATTTTTGGGTTTCCTACCTTTACCTGAGACTCTGAGGGCCCAATGTGGAGTAAATGGAAGACGGTGAATCAATGTACAGGGAAAAATAAACACAATTCAGATGTAGAAAGTATTCATTTAGATTCTGTCTGTTCAACTTTTGGGTACAGCAATGCTATTATTATTTCCTCTTTTTATAATACTGTACTATACATCAACCTTTTTTATATTTTAGCTGTATTTACATACATAATTGGTTGTTTCCGTATGGGAACGAAATTTTCAAAAAATAGATGCAATGTGATGGAATTATGCATTATTTTTATTCTGTTTGGATACTTTCTTTTCACCCTTAATCCCATTTTTTCGTCATCATGGTCTAAACATAGGATCTGACAAACATTTTATTTTATTTTAGAGACTGAAGACTCGCACCCCTCTTTGAATTACACTTTATTTGCATTAGGTTCTAATCAATATTTTTACTTGAATAAGTTTCCTTTAGGAGCCAAAGTTGCTACTTGCTCTTATTGTTAACTTTATATGTTACAATAGGGGGAAACAGAAATTGGAATTCTCCGATTGGACCTTGCAGATTTTTTCGTGTTGAAAGTTTTGCTTGAGCTTGAGGAATAACCTTTTACTGAAGCGTCCTCTGATATAAGGTAGAACTCATAATAGATTTGTGCAGTCTCTTTCTCTTGGAGACATTTTTTTGGTATCCCATGATCTGCTTTCAAGGTGAACTTGCTTCAGAGCAAGACCTGAGCATATTTGAAGTTATTCTGATTGTCACCCCACTTGTAGACAATTTAAAATATAGTACCAAAATTGTTTTTATCAATTTGTAGTCTTCTAAAGTTTTACAATATTTGTAAAGGCCTTAAAGACCTTTTTTTGGTCCTACCTTGGAGTTCATTCTGTCTCAAAGGATAACACGTTGATTGTTCTATGTAGTGGTGTAAACAAATTGTGTTCTTTAACAGACTCTTGGCCAAAGAAGTTCTGATGGACCTTTTCTTAAAAATAATCTTTGCATTTTACATTACCCACCAGTTCTTACACTGTTGTTCAGAACTATATGCACTCAGGGAAGATGTGCAATGTCAAGAATATTTTAGTTATACTATGAAAAAGTTCAAAGTAGTTGAAGGTCTCTAACCTAGGTCTACAACCCCAAATGAACATTGTTTTTAATCATTTTTGATTAAAATGTTACAAAGTTCGGCAACATCTTCTTCAAGTCTTTTTCAGTTTGTCAAGGGTTTTGGAATATGATGTCCACTGCTTATAGCCTACTTTTGTGTTTCATCTAGTTAGGTATATAAATGCGCATTTAATTTTGAACCATATAAACAAGATATTTATGTAATCAACTCACAAGTTGCACCACACTGATATGGGTTGTAATTTTTACCTAACTTTCATCTAACTATTCCATTTTTCTATATACACTTCTACTATGAGGGTTTTGCATACTAGATAAGAGATTCTGAGCATTATCAACCAAGAGGTAAGGAACTCCTTTTATTAATATAAAACATTTATCTTACATTTCTCCCGGCATCATCTTTCTGCTCGTGAGCATTTATTTCAAAACCTAAATATGCACACTATGTCTCATTAAAATTGAAGTACGACCTTGTGCTAAAAAAACGTCATCATTTTTAGGCAGCAAAACTCATGGGTAAAAAGGGATATGTCTTTTTTCAGTTCTGAACTCTTCCTTTATTCTTTAACTCTTCAAGCCACATCAACTGTGAAAACAAGCCAACTAGCTTCTGGGACTGGTTTGTAGCATTCGATTGAGCCAAGTAAAAGCACTGAAACAAGTTGAAGTGATATTGCTGGAGCGTGCAGACAATCGCAGAGGCAGAGAATTATATAACATGTTTCATATTTTATTCTGTGCCTTTGAATGGTAACACTTAAAGGAGAGATGACTGTCAAGCCATTCATGCTTATTCTGTTTGTGTTTTTATACATTTCAAAATTACTGATGTTAAGTACATTTCTTCAAAGTCAAAGGACCAGTACACATGTAAAAGGGTACCCACCAACAATGTGATATAACCCTTTTGTCTATATGAAAAATTTTGGTCCCTCGAACTAATATAATCAGTACAAGCTCTATCTATCTATCTATCTATCTATCTATCTATCTATCTATCTATCTATCTATCTATCTATCTATCTATCTATCTATCTATCTGTCTGTCTGTCTGTCTGTCTGTCTGTCTGTCTGTCTGTCTGTCTGTCTGTCTATCTATCTATCTAATCTATCAATCTATCTATCGTAAGAGTTAAAGAAAATTGTTCTTGCTGCTGTCATTGTATTTGTTTTTTTAACACTATCTGTCAAGGGAGACTGATACAAAAAAACGATATAAGGCAGCATTTAGTTTCTATCCTCCTCGGCTATGAAACAAACTCCCAGAAACACTGAGATAAAATAATATTTGTTCATTCTTTTAAACAAAGACTGGATAGGGAACATATGTAAAATACAATTTTAATCTACAGTTAAAACTAAGATATCCCTTAATATAGGGACAATAATGTACAATGATGTTTACATGCATTTTGCAAAGATTATTTTTTTAAATCAACTGCTCAATCTTGATTGAGCAGCTGACTTAATGGAATATGAATTTTATAGGATATATATATATATATATATATAGGATATATATATATATATATATATATATATATATATATATATATATATATATATATATATATATATATATATATATATATATATATATATATATATATATATATATATATATATATATATATATATATATCCTATAAAATTCATATTCCATTATATAGTAGTTAGGTGAGGAGTTGTTTTCTCATAATAGTTTCCTGACTAATGAAGATCAACATACATTCGCTTGCCAAATCTTACTTTGTCTTTCTTATTTTGAAGGATGGGTATGAGAAATTTACGTATGTGGTTTATACAGTGAAAAAGCAAAAAGTAACTTTTTTTTTTTTAGATTGTTGGGAGGGGGCTACCTAATCTGTTTGGATTTAATAAATTACATTTATTACATACTATTGTTAAGTATTTCTATTTAATTTAGAAGGTCATCCCGAAGCGTTTTCAATCAGATTTAAATTCAAAATCGAAATTTTTTCTTATTATCAGGTGCTGTGTTGTTGAATTTTTTTCTATTTTATTATCTCAGAGGCTCCGTGCAAATATTGTTCAGTGGACATAAAAACTTGTTTCTGCAGTGAAGGGAATAAGAAATGGGTCTGCATGGATGACATGTAACGCACAAGAAAAATGAAACTCACCAAAGGTTAAACAGGCCAAAGAAATGTCATCAAAATGCCACTTAAATATGATTTGGCCTTTTGGAGTCTTTCATCACATCAAACTTTGTGCCAGCTGTCTGCTTTGAATATGACTCAAAATTCAGCTTGGTCCTTTGAAATGGCCGATCAAGATCTTCCTTTGAAATGAAGCTGGCGTTAAATATAACTCTCAAGAAAGTAAAGGGAAAATTGCGAAAGGAATTAATCTGAAAGGAAACATACATTTAACAAATAAGGTTTTAAACATAAAATGCCTTTTCTACATAAATAAAATCATTCTAATTATACAATGAATTATTTTAGGTGATTTTTAAATTTCAGTTTGTTTAATTCATGCATTGAGTTTTCATTAGTATCATATTATTTACAGATTTTAAATGTGACTTAAGGAAACTAGGAGGTTGCAGCTAGGCAACTGGCTGAGAAGATCTCAAATGGTTGCTTAATTAAATGTTGATAGTTGAGATTATGCTGCCCACTCTTAGTCTCTATCGTGATTGCTTCATTTCTGCATTAATTTTACCAACCCTCAATGCTGTATTGCTATATTTTAAATGCATTAAACACACTTTAGTCATCTAGTATATAGTTTGTATAAATGCACATAAACTATGATTTTGGTGTAATTTTGCTGGGTAACAATATGCTTATTGTTTCGGATATTAGTATTTAAGAGCAGTTCTTGTGAGATTATTATTATTTATTTTTTTCTTTTTTCCAAAAATATATATTAACTGTATTTTATCCCTTTTGACATTTTTTGTTTGTGATGAAATATATTGATGATTAAATGTTTAACTAAAGATTTGAAATAAAATAAATGAAAACTTAATGTATCTAAAAGATAGGACACAAAAAAGGAATTATGTAATGTATCATATGTCTTCTTATTATGTAAAAAATTATATTCTTTTACCATGAAAACATTTTGTATGAACACAAAAATTCTATTATCACAAAAATTCAATGATTACAATTTACTAGGAAATGGGGTCGTTTTCTGGTTGCGGTTTTCACACCTCTGTAGGGTTAAACTTGAGGGCGTCAGGACAACTGCTATCGTGCTGGAGCCTAATCGGTTACCGGTGTGTTTAGACACACCTGCAGATTATGATGATCACCTGCAATATAAGAAGAGTCTATTGCCAGACATACATTGCCTGAATGTTAACGATTGTTTTTAGTCAAGCCCTCTCTGTGATGTTTATTTATTCCTTCCTCATTTCGTGCGCTTTTTTCCTGCGAGAGGTTCCCCCCTGTGTTTCATGCTCCTCAGATGTTCTGTCTCGCCATAAACACTTCCTGGTTTCCCTTCCATATCTGACAGTTGCTCCTCTGTTCTCTCTGTTTGAGTTCCTTTAGACCTGTCCACCAAAACCGTTTCTTATCCAGCCCTGTGCAGATCCATTATGTCTGTACTAAAATAACCTACTATTAAAATCCTTGACCCCGGAGTACACTCATTCCATCCCCAGTCTATATACACCTCTAATCGTGAAAATTTCCTATAACTCCTTGTCACTTTTTATACTAAGAATATATTTTCCAATTTTGAGCACCATATATGCATATTTTATGCTATTGAAATGTAATTTTCATCCTCAACATGCCTTTACTATAGTACACATATGAAATAGTTGTATTTATATTTTTTCTTATGATCACATTTAGAGGTATATTCTACTTGCATTACTTGTACATAAATTGTATAAATGTCTAAAAATACATCTCATGACAATATATCTCTTATTGGTTTATGGCAGCTCCACTCTTTTGAAAAACGTTATTGTGTATTTTCAGTACAGAAAGAAAATCATAGACGCAATAGTAAAAATTTAAATCTCTTTCTATGATTTGACAAAAAATATATTGTAAAACTACAAAAAAACGCTCATCTCTCCTAATTTTTCCAATAAGATTCTGATTCTGTGACCATAAAAGGATGCCGCTTCATACAAGTTTGCCACAAGGCACTGTGGAACACAATGCTCCTCTTTCCTTTCAGAAAGGATACTGCAATGGATCCTGTGGTTGAGGAGATAAGAATGAAATCACTGAAGTGCTTTCCTTTAATATGCAGAAAATTCGGGCAGCTCTTATCCTTGCTGCAACTCAAGCCGAATCCATGCTGACCCCATTTCCTAATATGTGAGGCCTGTCAGATGTAAAAAACCCTATTTCCACTGGGGTGCATCAGGTCTACCAGATGGCCATGTGGTTTCCAAAAAACATATTTTTACCTAATTAAACTCACAAAGACTAAAAGAAACGTATAAAACACAAGCATAGTAAACCACTTTTAGATGTGAATTTAATTTGCTGAACTGTTCCTATGCACAGCTCTATTATATCAAATTAAAATAATGTTAACTTATAAAATGTGTCTGAACAAATGTTTAGTGCTGCAAGGTGATAGTATGACTGCAGTGTGTGCATCTGTCAGGCCCTAAAGATCTTGTAAATAGTTTTTGTTTTTACAATATTTTAATTAAAGTATTTTCTGAGTAAGGTTTTAACCCAAAAAACTTAACCATAACATTTTTTTAAACTTGTTCCAAAAAAGAATACTGAGCAAAAATGGTGCATTAGCTTTTATTAAAGGCTTTAGTGATTTTAGTTTAGCTTGCTATTGCAGATTAGGTACTGCAATTATTTTTTATATCAACCATACATGTATTACTTGGAAGGTTTATTGGAGAAATGTTTCATGAAATAGCCAGTGGACTATTTCTGAAACACTAGTCAGCTTCAGTGGCAATAGATCTACCACTTTGACATATATATATTAGATATATCATTTTATTCTCTAAAACGAACTGTCAACATATACATTGACAATGTGATGGACACATTAATAAATGGTTATAATGGTTATAGCGTTGATATTATGTTCTCACCTAAACCCAAGTCAGGGACCTCTTTTCTGCCACACAGAATCAGTCATGCTGAAGAAGCCATTCACTTCCTGCTATACTGTGCTATTACTAACCTCAGCTCCTCTAATGTTCTCAATTTCAGCAGCTTCTGCTAATTAGTTTATGCCTGGCAGTTGCCCCTAGCCGGTAGGCACCTTGGCTATATCTCACCTTTTATTTCCCCCTCTGATTCTGGACACAATAGTCACTGAAAGTGAGGGATTTCACCCTTCCATTCTTAAGCCTAGGGCTGATGGAACCTGTTCACAACACATAATAGGATCAATCTTCAGTGGTTGCGGCGGGTCCACTGCCTACGACTCAATTCATTTCAGAGGCAAACAGTTCTAGGTTTGAAAGTCAGACTACCTAAAAAAATAAAAAAAATAAACGTGTCAAAAGTCTTTAAAGTTTCAATAGAAAGAGATTTATGTGGTGTTATTTGTGTATATACATAGTGAGTTTGAGTTGAAGTGATTGCATATTTGATGTTTGTTGTTAAGTATTACTTCATTTGTTTTCGTGCTTTCATGCTTCTTGCTCTGTAGTACTACTAGTATTACTATTTGTGCCAGGCAATACATTGAGTGTTTGTAATAGATTGTGGAGATTGTATGATTTACATATGTTACAGAAATGTGACAGATTCAGAAAAGGTGAAATCCTCTTCTGAATCTTCAAACTGACTGAGGCCAAAATGCTGATAATCTAATCTCTAACAAAACTAACATTTTGTGGTGGGGGTGTTAATTTTACCATTATATGCTGAACTTTTTGTTTTTGCATTGTTTTTTTTAAGATAAATAAATAAAAAAGGGACAGCTGTAAATGGACTCCACTTATATAGCGCTTTTCTAATCAAACTGACCATTCAAAGTGCTTTACACTGTAGCCACATTCACCACTGATACATGCTTTGGTAGGCAGCTAGGAGTTAAGTGCCTTGCCCAAGGGCACATTGACATGTGACAGGGGGCAGCAGGAATTAAACCTGCAATCTACCTGATTGCAAGCTGACTACTCTACCCACTGTGCCACAGACACCCCCAGCTGTTGTATATTTATTTTTAAAAAGATATATTGGAGGGTAAAAAATCAAAGTATCCCAAATTAAATACATTTGATGAAACTTCATAAGCCTGTTCAGGCAGATGGTAAACTGTATGCAAAATATATTTTCAAGACAGTTTTAACTGAATGGGAAATGGATATGGCCCAACTTTTTTGTGCATGTTTTTACTATAAGCAATTTACTTGCGAAGTATCTGCAGTTTATAAAACAAACAAAAATATATTTGTTGGGGATTGATCTTAACTTTTCTCATTATCTTCATATACTTATTAACGTTCAACACAGTGGTACAATTGAAGCTTTTGAGATTAAGCAAAACTGCTATCTAAACTCCTTTGGCAGCTGCTCATGATGGTCTGATGTCTCAAGATCCTTAATCGTGTCTAATTTGTTTTATATACTATTAATTTTTACTGTGACGTTTTCCATACTTACCCGAAGGCATGTGCACCAGTGGGATACTTTTTTAGTTCAGTTGCATTGTATTTCTTAAGCAGGAATAACTGCAGGGTTATTTTACGTTTTTGTTCTTCCATATGGCCCATTTTCATTCCAACTAAGCTTCTGTTCATTTTTTGTGCAAAATCAAGGTGTGCTCTGAGCAGTTGATGCTACCTATAAATTCTTTTGACTTTGTTAGACAGAAAAATGATGAATGATGGAAGATGATGGCACTTTGGCTTTCATTAACAAAATCACTTTCCATACAGAGTGCAACAGTGCACTAAGGTAATTAATTTCCTCAAGAGCAATTACTTTACAGCATTGAGATAATGACAAGAACTCCTCAAAGTTCTCCTAGTCACTTTATGTGATTTTGAGGAAGATTTATTCCTAAAGGTCTTCTCTGAATACCTGAATACTCACTTGTCTTCTGGATGTATTGTCAAATGAACAAGATTTCTCTTTTGTGTTGTAATAAAAGAATTAAACACTGTATTATTAGTATATTTTCCCAAATGCTAGAGGATATAGAAGCCCATTTCAGCCAACCTTCAACTCCATCTATTTGCATTTTTATACTAATAATAAAAGCAGCATTCTCTATATTTGTTCACATGGGTCTCAGATGTGTGACATAACTCAGGAGTAACGTTTCCTTTTGAATTTTGACGTTTTCTTTAGAAAGTGTTCACATACGCACATATAAGGGACATTTTAGGACAAACCGGACAGTGACAGTCTGGGAAAAGTGATTTGGTAATGTATAGTTTTTCCTAATTTTTATATAACCACTTAAATTATGCATCCGTTTAAATTAAACTTTTGTAAAAAGGTAGTATCTGCCCACAAAAAAATCAGTCTGCAGGACTTCTTTCCTTCATTTTTCTCTGCATCTTCTTTTATTTCTATACTTAGCCATGCCTTCTGGCATTAGTTCTCTCATATAATGTATTCTCATTATTTGTTTAAAACTCAACTACTTTCTCGTCACACCAGCATTCTGCAAATTCCTACATGTCATTATCCTTTTTTATCTGAACTGGAGGCAATCCCACATATCTCTAATGTTTAAATGATTCAGTTGTTTCTTTTGTGTTTTCTTCCTTGCCTTCTTTCCATCTCACGAGTCGAAGTATTATATGGGTGAATTAGTTGTCTCTAGTTCATTAACATTTTAAAATAGGTACCTGGCTAGATTTTATAAAGCTTAGAGAGCAGAGTAAGTGAATGAAACTGATGTGTTTTTGTACCATAAATTTTCTGCATCTATTTTCTTGTCAGCGACTGTAATTGTGTGAGTTCTCCTTTTAAATTTAGACATTAAAATTAAAGGATTCACTCAATTAATTTTTATAAAGACTTTATCCTGTTCAGGGTGACAGTGCTGGGAACCGGTCCAAGACATCTTATGGTGAAAGGTAGGTTAAACTTTGGACGAGTTCCCAATCTATCACCAGGAAAAAAAACGGTTCATGGAGACAAATAACCATGCACACTCATTACTCAGGTCAGAATTGCTTTGCTAATTAAAGTAAAATGCATATTTTTGACCCCTGGAAGAAATACCATACATGCAACAGTATGTATTTAATCTCAAATGCAGGTCGACCCGAATGGAACTTCAAACTTTTTTCTTTTTTTTTTTTTTTTGCTTTGGGGAAAGAATGCTAATCAATTTACTTTGAAATATTACTTCTGTTTTTTTTTTTGTTTTTTTGTTTTTTTGTAAACTGTAGTAAAAGTAGCGCTAACAGTATTTTTGTAAATAAACAAATAGTTCAATGCAGGTAAAGGCCATATTATTTATAGAACCAGAATTGAAACATTTGGCATAACTGCGCCTTTGAATATGATTCAGCTTATACTTACTAAATCCTGAAAACAAGACAACAGGGTAACGTTTAATAATACATAAAAATTAGGCCACAAAATATAAAGAAAACAAGCTTAAGCATGCTGTGTTATTTTCTAACTACCTTGGCTAACTAAAGGATCACAACGATCTAATATTTCATACAGATAAAAATATAAATAAATTAATTCCCGATTCAACAACATTATTTATTTGTTAAAACTTGCATCTGGGAGGAGTGAGTGTTTTCTTTTTTTTTCCCTAATAGAAGACCTAAGTGACATGATTTTTAAGGAGTTTTTTAAAAGGGGTTTTAAAATTTGTTTTAATTTGAACAATACAAAATGTATGCCAACTTAAAAACTTTGAAATTAATTAATAAAATCTGCTTATCATGTCACAAAGTCCTATTAAAAGGGATTTTTAATTTTTATTATGCATTAATATGTGCTATTTATTGCGTAATGGTACTTTTAATAAGCTCTGTGTATGTTATATTTGATGAGATGAAGCCCAAATCAATCAACTCAAAAGCTTAATTAATGTTAATGATAATTTTAACTAACTGTGGTGGACATTTTTGCAACCCTTCAGTGAGATTTGACTAATTGTATGTTTTAACCATTCCAGGACCAAACAAAAGAGCATGAATGCAAATTAAAGTACTTGGTCATATTGCTGAAATTGCCAATCATTACTTGCCTTCAGGGAGCCTCTTTAACATTCACTACCTGTTAGTTGGTTCATGTGGTTCTTCTGCGTCTATCAAGAACAGGCACAACAGAGGAAAGCCAAACAGGTCCATACTTGTACATTTCAATTATTTTTCTTCTGCAGTAGATAAAACGTTTTTTTCTGCCAACAAAGATTTTACATTCAGGGGAATTATTGATTCAGTTAGGTAGATACATAGAAATAGCTGCATATGTGAAGAACCTGTTGATAAGTCAGGATGTTATTTTGCTGCTTTGCATGTTAAAAATGTACTTCTTTATTTTTTGCTTTGATAAGCTGGTTGTGCTTTTTGTCTAAAAGTCCTAAGCAAATATGTGACCTATGGTCTTGGCTGCCAGCATAGAGTTGTGTACAACTACAGTGTCATTTGTTTGAGGATAGAGAACACACTCTCTTTTTGGTCTGTCAGTTCTCAGCATAAAGATGTTTTAAATGAGCTGTAAAAGTGTGATTGTTGTTTTTTAAGAGACTGGCCTCCTGCTCATCTATTTCAGACAGCAGCAGGATTTAATTATGGGCCCTCTTTATTGATGCTGTCAGCCTCAGTGTGATATGCATCATGTATGTGACAGAAAGGCAGTTTGCCACCTGGTCACCTGCTCTGCACTCTTTCGCTCTACACAATGTCAGTAAAAATGCTTTGTCATCACTGTGTAGCACTATTACCTGGTGATCTAGGACTTTGGTATTCATTTATTCACTCGAGTAATGAACATAAATGTTGTGACTGGCAGCCATTTAAATCAAATTGTATCCATTTTTTTATCTGAAGGTTTTTAATGAAGGTGCAGAGGATGCAGATTTTAACCATCCATCAATCCATTTTCTTGCTACTTATCCGAAATCGGGTCGCGGGGGTCACTTTTGGTTCAGCTCACTCTTAACCACGACAGACCAGTGCTGCGTCCGCATTACTGCAGACACCGCACCAATCCGCCAGTCAACCTCCCGCTCCATCCTTCCCTCACTCATGAAAAAGACCCCGAGATACTTAAACTCCTCCACCTGGCGCAGGACCTCGTTCCCGACCCGAAGAGGGGACTCAATCCTTTTCCGGCTGAGGACCATTGTCTCAGATTTAGAGGTGCTAATTCGCATCCCGACCGCTTCACACTTGGTTGCGAATCGCTCCAGTGAGTGCTGGAGATCCCGGCCCGATGAAGCCAACAGAACCACATCATCTGCAAAAAGCAGAGATGCAGCCCTGAGGGCACCAAACCGGAACCCCTCAAAACCTTGGCTGCGCCTAGAAATTCTATCCATAAAAGTTATGAACAGAACCGGTGACAAAGGGCAGCCTTGGCGGAGTCCAACTCTCACTGGAAACGGATACCGCCAATGCGAACCGAACTCTGGCACCGGTTGTACAGGGACCGGACAGCTCTAACAAGAGAGTACGGTACTCCATACTCCCGGAGCACCCCCCACAACATTCCCGGGGGAACACGGTCTAACGCCTTCTCCAAGTCCACAAAACACATGTTGACTGGTTGGGCTAACTCCCATGCCTTGGCTTACACGCCTCTGCAGCATCGCATGGACATCAGGGGTGGTGCCCTTGGAGTGGCAGACTGGGCTGGTGGTTCCCCTCTTTGAGAAGGGGGACCGGAGGATGTGTTCCAACACACTCCTCAGCCTCCCTGGTAAAGTCTATTCAGGGGTACTAGAGAGGAGGGTCCGCCTGACAAATAAATGAACTGGTATGTATGGGGAGGTGGCACAAGTAGCCTGGCACTCTAAAATACTTTTCAGCATTTTGAGCCACATAAAAACTGAAATCGTGGCCAGATGATGAAGGGATCACAAACTCTCACAAGGTTACACACTATTTACTATGTACTCACAATATTTTCATAAAAAAAAAAAAAAATCTCAGTATAACTGTTGAAAAGAAAATTGTCTATTCCAGGGTATGAACAGAAGTTTGTGCTGCCCTACATTTCTTCTTTATGTTTAAACCCTGTACTTCCTCTTTTCCAAGACCTTTCCCCATGCTAATTTCAGTGCAACTTGTGATATGTTAGATGTTATTTAATTCACACAGATGGTATAATAATAATAATTGCAAAAATGCAAGCACTAAACATCACAAGTACATGAAATTAAGTATGTTAGTAATGCTGTTTTACATAAATGTATAACCTGCAAAACTAAATCACCTCCTTGGAGCAGAATGAATGCCGTGCAAATGTTGGGTAAAACTGCAGCTGCTTTAAGTGTAGCAGTTTATTATATATAATTGATTTAAAGTATAATTTTTACCCAGTTAAAGTAGAAGTGCAGTTAAGAACTTAATAAGACATCTTCTTATTGGATTATTAATAACGCAACCTCATGAAAATAGATTAAAGGTTAAGATTAAATCAGCTTTATTTGCCAGGTACATACAGGACATACTAGGAATTTGTTTTGGTGTAATTACACCAAGGTAGCCATTTGCGGCACCAAGTTGGCAGTAGCGCAAAGGGTCTTGCCTAAGGACCCACAATGGATGCTGTGGTGTATTTTGCCATGGGGTGGATTTGAACCCATAACCTTCCAATTGGAAGCCAGGCAACATACCAATTGAGCTATCCAACACTAACACTAAAGTGAACAGAGATAGTCAAACATGCAATGCTAATTGCTTTCTGGCTTACCTCCTTTAATCTCTCTGGACCACCAGTTGAGTAATACTTGCTGTGTTGGTGTTATATTACTCTTTACAACTAGAATAAATAAAACAAAAGTTGTTGTCTCCTGTGGCTCCTAATGTTCCTCTGAACTGTTGTTTTGCATTCCATTAAAAACTATTTTTGTAGATCCTTGAATGTTTTGTGAATTATTTGCACCTTTGTGATTTCCTGTCAGATGTTTTTGCCAGGCTTACAGTTAGTCAACTGCTTTTACTTCATTTCTGTTTTGTTTCTTTCATCAGTACCACTGTGGTCCTTTTAATTATAGATAGGGGCGTTCTCCACTGACTAATAACTTCTTCCACTTTCCTGCATGATTAGGATATGTTAATTCATTTCATAATTAGGTTCCTGCTGTCACATCTTTCCTTAATTGATGATTGTGAATCATCAACACCATCAGGGACACAAAAGGAAACATTTGTTTTTTTATTTTTTTATTTTAAACAAATCAGGCAACAACTTGCAAAGAACATTTGAATAAAAAACTGTAACATGAATTGAGCTCTTTTTATTCCTCTGTATTTTAGCAAATGAGTTTATATAGCGGATTGAAATTATTATAACCTATCTTTTTTGTCTTATCTTACCTTTTACCTATATGTCAGAAATCTTTAAACACAGATTTATTTATTTTTTGTGCTGAAGTCTTATGATAATAATAAGAAAAACAGCTGAATTGCAAAGAAGCAGTTTTTTAAGTAAAGAGAGGTGTGGAAATGACCGCTGGCCATTCATGACTCTTGGACGATTAATTGAAAATTGCTCTTAATTACCCATACTTGCAATGAGAGTTCCTATTGCTTTAGGCTAGACGAAATAAGCGACTGCCTTTTCAAAGAGGGTGAAATAAAATTAATGGGTGAGAGCATGTTGTCTTTTGTGGATAAAGTGTTATTATCAGTGCAACAGAAAGGTCACCTTTATTAATCCTAATAATTATGTACAGTAATTAGGACAGATATCAAAGGAGCACATTGCACTGTTCCCAGAGAAAATTAATTCTATACGCTCAGAAATACTTCAAAGGTTTGAATACAATCCACATATTTTATATGCAACAAAAAATTTAAAGTGCCCAGCCTCAATTATTATTGCCACTTACATGAAGACTCATTTTGCCACAATTTTCTTAGAGGATTTCAAGGATTCAAGGAGACTTTATTGTCATTTAAACACATGTGATACATGAGGTGGAACGAATTTGTATTCTCACGGTCCAGTTCCACCCAAGAGCTAATATTAAAACAGATAAAATAAAGTTAAAAAAGTAAAATAATTAAAATAGAATGTAATACACAAAATATACAGAAACTAAACAGAATATAAGGGTGTAAAGTGTCTCAGTACTGGTATGTGAAGGTGTTCAATATGTATTGTCCATGTAAAGTCTCACAGCTTCAGGAAAGAAGCTGTTTCTCAGACCTGGTTGTTCTGCACTTGATGCTCCTCAGCCTCCTGCCTGAGGGGAGCGGGACAAAAAGTGAGTGTGCTGGGTGAGTGGGATCCTTCCTGATGCTGGTGGCCCTTTTCCTGCATCTGGAGGTGTAGATGTGTGTGGTGCTGGGGAGGCTGACTCCAACAATCCTCTGTGCGATCTTCACCACCCTCTGCAGAGCTTTCCTGTCTGCAACAGAGCAGCTTCCATGCCACACGTTGATGCTGGAGCACAATACGGTCTCCACCACACATCTGTAGTAAAAAGTGAAAGTGTCAAGACAAGAAAAATCATAATAGTGACTTTAATGTGGTAGCAAAATATGAAACCAAATATCAAAAACATAGACAGAAAAAGCTATTGTCTAATGTTTCTTATTTAAAAAAGTTACCTATACATAAATATATATATATATATATATATATATATATATATATATATATATATATATATATATATATATATATATATATATATATATATATATATATATATATATATATATATATATATATATATATATATATAGAGCTGTGAAGAACAACAGAAATAAATCTTTTCTCTTTGTCTGTGTTCTGATCCTTATTTTCTGTCATGAGACCATGGGATGTGGATCATGACCAAAAGAAAAGTTTATCAGATGACTGTGCTGAAGTAAAATAAACAAAAGAAGTCAGGAAAAATGTTTTCCAAAGGAAATGTCCTGATCTTAATAATATCATCAGGTTCTTGTGGGAATAACTGTTATGACACCTAAACTGAACTTTTGACTATAATTCTTTTTCGTGTGAAGCTAAGCACTGAAACTCAACTGTTGGTAGTATTAGGCTTGATGGGGTTACTTTTCTTCAGGTAGAACTAGACTATCGAAATGGATTCATTTGTGAATTGTTTTAATGATTAAGATTAATTTTAAATGCTACAATAGCTTTGACACCAAAAAAAAAAAAAATCGACAGAATTCCTTCACAGGATGAAAATCTAAATTTAGGAATAGCTTAGCTATTCAGAACCAAATTTGACAAAATATAATAAATTAAAATTATTATTTCCTTATTAAACAATGTGATAAATTTGGAGCAGTTTATGTATTGCACTATATTTACCTTTTACTCTCTGTTTGCACTTTACCATGGTTGCATTTTTTATATCATACAGCTTATCATACAGTGTTGATTTTTTATTTCCACTTTATTTTGACACTATGCATATCTTTTCATTCATTTTGCCCTTTTTACTGAGAAAACTGTAAAACTTTTTCATTCAATGGTATGTGCTATGTTTATTGTTAGACAATCATATCAAAACTGAATTGCTTGATAGGTTTTTGGCAACCATGTTGTTATGATATACACTTAAAGGCAGTTTAGGACATGGAAAATATCTATTTGATTCACAGAGTCAGAGATGTAAAAAGTAAAGCTTCTTGTCCAAATAGCCTTATTTTTTTGTTAACATTAAATTGTTATTGCCTTCAATTTAGAGCACCTTCTTTACTTGGGAGGTTTAGAGGGGAATTATTTTCTAATGCATTTTTAGTGAACATAAAACCCTGTATTGACATGTTTCCAACTATTAACACCCAGAATGTTGATTCAGGTGAATGTTATCCAAGGACAATGGCTCCGAATGATAATTCCCTCACAAAATATGTGATTTGAACTGTAGAAAAGCAAATCGATGTGCATGAGTTGGCAACCTCTTGTTATTTGAAACTATCGTGATTGATTGTTTTGATTGAAAGCCATGAAATTAAACAAGAAAAAAATAATAATAATAAAGACTTCAAACTAAAAATGACAACACACTTATACAAATGAGAAAGCCAGAAAAATGTTGGTTTCTACAATGATTATGAATGTAGCTTACACTTGATGGTGCTGATATAAAGTTTAAAAATTTACAATTTTAAATAGCGGGTTTACATGTTTAGCATAATAATTTTAGGGTAAAGCTGTTAAAGACATTCACTAAGCAGTAGATACTTTTCTACTACATGCGAGATATGAAGCATGTCTATAAACTGAATTAGAGGCGTGCAGCTTTTACAGTTTTCTATGAGTCCGAATTTTCTTTAAGGTGTCAAATAACTCTCTACTTTACACTTTGCTACATTACATATGTACCTTATAGAGCCAATGAGCATTTGAGATGTCATGCCCCCTGTCTATCTTTAGAGACGGTTAAATGGTAACAAGAATAGAATTTTACCTTCCCAATTCACAGGGGCTTACATGTCCTTGATTCAGATCTAATTGAAAAAATGGAATGAAAAAAGCCCTGCAGGCTGTTAATATTTAAACTAATGTTGGTGTAATGGCAGGTCATTGAGCTGCAAAAAGTGGAATGAATGTCTGGGGAATAGTCCTTTCGCTGTTGTAGGTGTGGGGCCTGCTTTGCCATTTCAGTTGGCAGAAAAAAAATGGTGAACGATAAAAAATGATAAAAACAACTGTTTAGATAGTAATTTTAGTATGATCTTTACAGTGTTGTGAAGGAAATCCTTTTATCAAATTAGCATGCAGGACCATATTTTTACTTTACTTTTACTTTTTACTTTAAATTCAAAAGTGTTGTTTAGACATTCACACTTGAGGCTGAAGACTTCATATAATATGATAAGAGCAGTTAAACCGCTACATTATTTAAACAATTTTCTAGTAAATACAACTTGGACAGTGTTTGAGTTAGCCCTTTTGGTGTGGTCAGTTATGGAGTAAGATCACTGTCAAAAAGGTGTATGCACAACACTAACATTCATATTTGTATTTATATGTCAAAAAAGTTCTTGTATCCAAAATTCTGCTGAAATATTTGTGAGTCTGAGAGGATGAATCTAAATCCTGTGAGTGAATACAACTCTAATTTTTTTTGTGTAAGAGTAAAATAATTTTACAATGACGTCACAGGGCGGAGTAATCGATCTGCGAACACATCAAACACAGCTCGCTCCAAATTTAAAGATGATGGTAGACAGTGGACCGGGAGGAGCAACCACTAGTTTATATAGAGATATATATTTATCTTACCTGTTATGCTACACTTGAGGCATTTTCACCACCCGGGGGCTCATTTTAACATTCTCTTCCTCAGAAAACTTAACACTTTGGCTAAAAAATGCCATTAATTCACTTTCTTACTGACACAAATGGTTCTTTTGCATTATAAATTAATTTTATGATGGACAATTTTCACTTTATAATTTTTTTTGTTCATCACAATCTCATAAAAATTTTCATTAACATTTTAATTTTGATTGCGATGTGTCTTTTTTGGCATTTTTTTGGGGGGAAATCAATGATTGTTTACATTAAAGAAACAAAAAAAATGTTTTTTTTCATATTTGATTAATCAGAACTTTACCTTATTTTCTGTTTAATATTTAATTTTGTCATTACTAAATTCAGCAAGACACTGCTTTAATTCATAATGAACAACAAATATTTGAAGTTCTGTTTTTATAATTTAATCATGCAGGGAAAATTGTTTACCAAATCAAGCATGACCAGCATAGCAAGAATGATATTATTTATACAGCAAAATAAATGTCAGCAAGGCAGCCAGGACAAGAGTTCCTCTGATGGTTTATTAGCAAGCTTGACATGTGAAACATGCACAACATGCTTGTTTACACAGATGGGTGTGTGTGTGTGTGTGTGTGTGTGTGTGTGTGTGTGTGTGTGTGTGTGTGTGTGTGTGTGTGTGTGTGTGTGTGTGTGTGTGTGTGTGTGTGTGTGTGTGTGTGTGTGTGTGTGTGTGTGTGTGTGTGTGAAGGAGGGGGGGTGACATTTGTGCTTGGAGAAATGTGTTATGATCTTCCCAACATTTACTCCTTTTTTGCTTAGGAACATGGGATCCTATTAGCCAGGCTTCAGTGAGAACCCCCTGTTAATTCTCTTTTTTTTCCTCTCTATTATTTTCTTTGGATTTAAAACTCAACAGAGCAAGTGCTCGCATGGAAGAAAGCAACTTGGGCAGACGTGACAGAGAAAATGTTATAATTTAGCTTACATTGTTTGAACAGTATTGTCACCCTTTAAAACATTTAATCTTAAATGTTTGTTTAGGATAAATGATCCCAAATTGCTTTAAAAAACAGGTTATAGTGTAAATGGGTTATTGCTTAGACTTTCAGAATTGCAGTAGTGACACGAATAAGGAGCGCAAGAAATTGTTTATATACATATATTATATTAATATATTTATACAGAAGAGCTAATGTTGCTATCTTTTGAATCATACTAATTGTGATCAAAAGCTGTTAAACCATATTGTGCTAAGATAGTGTAACATTGGGCCATTCAGTGTGTCCACACTTACCTGCTTTGGTTCAGTGTCTTTGTTGAAAGCACCCCAAACTAGATTGTTCTCAGACAGAAAAAAAAGGTGAAATTGCCTGATGAATCACATTTTTTGTAACATCATGGTGATAGCCAGATCGATGTGAAAATGTGACAGCTGCATGCAATATGGAGAGAAGATACATTGTCAGGGATGGTGTGATGCTTTCAGTGATGTACTGCAGGAATATCTTGGACCCTGATTTCTTTATGTGCTTGTTAGACTTGGAGCAGCTGGGGCCACACAAAAATCTGCAAAGGCACCATTTGTGGTTCCAAAAAAAGAAATATAACCACAATCATTTATTTGAGATTTATTTTAAAGTGCATTTTTGCTGGTTGTACATGATAACAGCACAAATTGTTCATCTTATAAAAGGACAAATAAGCTAGTTTTAGCAAAAGTATCTTTTTATTTAGGCATTGGGTCTACATGATCAAAATCAAAATGTACAATATTTTGTGAGAGCTAAAAAATCTATTGCCAGATCTGATTATATCTTTCACATATTTTACAAAACAATGAAAGACGTGACATAGAGGACTCTCTTGTGTATGATTGAGAAAGTAGATGGAATTTAAATAAATTAAGTAAATTTGTTTAAATAAAAGGAAAATTTGTCCACATTAATCATATCTACTCAGTAATTGACTTTCTAGACTCCACAAAACACACTATTGCAGGCTTGCCTAAACCACTCATCGAAATAGTAATCCATGATTGTGGTGGGCTCTTAGGAGAGCAATTCTGCCCTGTCTAACTACGAAAATTATTAAAGGATTGTTTTAGCAATACTGCAATGAGTTCAAGTTGATTGCTGCTCCTCCAAATTTTCTCAACTTGGTCCCGTTCAGAAAGTTCCTTGTAATCAGTCCAATCTTTAGAAAGTGCAAAATCACATTATGACAAGTTCTGAAACAATTCTATATGTATTTATTTATTTAATAAATTACTTTTTACACTGTATTTTCAATACGCCCAGATCCTTTGGAAATATAGAGATTAAAAGAAAGCAGAATAGTTTTTTTCTAAGTAAAATTTCATACAGGCTTTCATAAAGGATTTATACCCTTTAAGCCCCCGTTCAGTTATATTCCATTTTATGTTCCTGACCAACATCCTTTATTTGAAAGCAGAACTATTTCACCTGGGAACAGTGGTGGGTGCTCAGCATGATAATGTATACCGGTGTCTGCATCCAAAACATATGAATATATTTTTACAGTGTGCAATCAGAACATTTACATTAATCATTCATGGTTTTTGTGGCCCATTATTTCTGCTATTAAATTATTTATTCTCTGCACTGACTTTCACATAATCAATTACCTATATTTGGCTGCTTTATATTGTTACTGTAGATGCAGACAGAATCATTAAAGGTGCCATTAAGTAAAATTGTGGGTGGGGAAAATAGTTTTAGGTGGTTCTACATATGCTCTTATTTTTAACCTTAACAGGTGATGCAAATATCTGATTAATATGCTAAATGCCTTTTCCGTCTCTCATCCCTTTCCCCAAACCCTTTATCCATCTAGAGTTTTTCTTGGAGCTCCTGGACAACTCTGAAAAATCTCTCAACAGTATGTTCACAAAGACATACGGGAAGCTGTATATGCAGAACTCTGAGATGTTCCAGGACCTATTTACTGAACTAAAGCGCTATTACACGGGAGGCAACGTCAACTTGGAGGAGATGTTGAATGACTTCTGGTCAAGGCTGCTGGAACGCATGTTCCAGTTGCTAAACTCCCAGTATCACTTCACAGATGACTACCTGGAGTGTGTAACCAAATACACTGATCAGCTAAAGCCCTTTGGAGACGTGCCCAGGAAGCTAAAGGCTCAGGTCACCAGAGCATTTATTGCCGCAAGGACATTTGTCCAAGGGTTAACGGTGGGTCGCGAAGTTGCTAACAGGGTCGCCAAGGTGAGAAAAAATATGTATGTCACACTTTCAATGTTTTCACTTTTTTTGCTTTAAATGTTCTGCTATTTTCTTCTTTTTATTCAGTTGACCTGAAGTTTTTCCTGCATAAATTGCGTTTTGATCTAATATGTTTGCACTCTAATGGCATATGTGTTACATTTCCTTTTCCTAAATTTCAGCATAAAGGTTTGATTTATTTATTTTTTTCGTTCATAATCTGATTGTGGCTGTAGCTATATTTTAATTACTTTATATTCAGTGAAATCATCTAAGCAAAGGCATTGTTGTGGAACACATACAAAATTGATGTTTGTCTTAGAAGAACAATGTTTGAATAAATTTCACCAAACAAACTGTCAATCATAATGAATGTTTTAAAAGCTGAAAATATGGACATGTATGGACGCAAAATTGTGATGACTTGATGGGAGAATCTTCAAAATTTTATGTATTTTTGGGTATTATGCAGTTACACCTATTTTTTTAAAGCAACCTAATAAAACACAAGAGTAAAACAATGGCAACATTCATAAAGGATCATCTAGCAGGTAAGCTACTGTCATTCAAATTACTGAACTAATATATATTACTTCTGAAAATGTGATACAATGCACAGAACATGGTACAATGCAGTTTGTTGCACATGGGGCTGCATAGCTGCATAGCAGTCTATGCATAGACTGCTATGCATAGCTGCATAGCAGTCTATGCAGAAGCACTATTGACTATAGAGAAAAATCCTAAGTCAGAGTCAGTGGTGACAGTGAAGAGATAGCGGGCAGTACAGAGAGAGTAGTAGAGGGGGTATAGAGGTATGGGTAAGAGTTAGGATAGGATATGCTTGTTGAAGAGGTGGGTCTTCAAGACTTTATTGAAGGTAGAAAGGGTCCTTTTCCACCAAACTGGTTCCAGTGGTGGTTCGGTGCTCGAGCCAGAGTTAGCACCGGTTCTTTGTGTTTCCACTGACCAAACTGGTTCCAAACCTGTTCCAAACTGGTGCTTAGCTGGCCCCAACTCTTTCTGGGGTGAGAGGAAAGAACCGATTCGACACAATGACGTCAGCGACAGGGGGCGGGGCTACGTAACAGCTATTAGCTGAAAAACAGGAAAAGAGCGGCCGTTTTTTAACAACAGTGGAGTTGCTTGTGCGACAAAAGAACCAAAATGGACCTGAAGTAAAAGCAGCAGTGGTCAGTGGAGGAGACAAACTTCCTGTTCGCAGTGTGATCCTCCATTGAAGTGGAAAAAAACTTGCGGGGGCTTCAAGAACCAAACCGGTGTTCCACCATCTTGGAACAACACAAGAAAACAGTCTGGATTGTCTAAAGCATGCTGTAGGCACTGCTGGACGACAATCCATTGATGATTGAAACGACTGAGCTGTGACATAAGCCTTTGCAAGAATATTCAAGTAGATGGGAGCCATACCCTTGAGCACTTTGTAGGCTAGCATCAGGGACTTGAATTTGATGGGGGCAGCCAGGGGTAACCTGTGAAGCTCAATTAACACAGGGGTGACATGAGACTTTATGGGATGATTGAAGACCAGACGGGCTGCTGTGTTCTGGATCATTTGTAAGGGTTTTACCGTACAAGTTGGGAGACCAGTTGGGAGACCAGTTGGGAGACCAGTCAGGAGCGCGTTGCAATTGCCAAGGCGGGAGATAACTATAGACTGAACCAGGAGCTGGGTAGAATGTTGGCTAAGGTATGGATATATGTTTGTTTTGTTTAGTAATGCAAAGCGACGAGATCGAAAAACAGAGGCAATGTGATCTTTAAAGTCAGTTGGTAATCAAGTATAACAACCAAGTTTCTTGCTGCCTTTGATGGAGTCAGAGTTAGGGATCCATTCTGGATGTGAATAAAGTGGTATGTGGTTGGTGTGGCTGGAAAAAACAAGCAGTTCAGTTTTTGAGAGATTCAGTTGGAGGTGATGGGCTTTCATCCATTTTGATATGTCAGATAGACAGTCTGAGATGTGTGCTGAGACCATGTGGTCATCAGGTGGAAATGGCAGATAGAGCTGGGTGTTGTCAGCATAACAGTGGTATGAGAAGCCATGCAATTGAATGATCTTGCCCAGTACTCAATCTTGAGGAACCCCTGTGGTGAGTTGGTGCACCGCAGAACTGTGACCAAGCCAGGATACTTTGAATGATCAACCAGTGAGGTTCGATTCAAACCAGGATTGCTCTCTCCCTGTGATGCCAATGCTTGATAGCGTAGACAGGAGGATGTCATGATTGACTGTATCAAATGAAGCCAATAAGTTGAAAAGGATAAGTACTGAGGACTTTGCAGTTGCTCTCGCCTCTTTTAAGACTTCTGTCAGAGAAAACAGACCCATTTCAGTGGAGTGGTCACTTTTAAACCCAGATTGGTTTGTTTTAAGGAGATTGTTCTGTGATTGGTATTCTGTGATCTGCTTAAATACTGCCCTTTCAATGGTCTTAGATAGAAATGGGAGAAGGGAGACCGGCCGATAGTGCTCCGCCTGGTTTGGTGCAAGAGAGGTTTTTTTGAGCAGCGGTGTAACCAGAGCTTGCTTGTATGAGTAAGTAAATGTGCATGATGTCAGTGATCTCAAGTCAATGTCAATTGGTCTCAAGCGTGACTGCTGCAGTTACCGTAGGAGCAATGGACTGGAATAGATTGTTAGGAACAGGGTCCAGCGGGCATGTAGTAAGACAGCTACATGTAAGATGTTTAGACACATTGCTCTCAGTAGCAGCACGAGTTTTTGGGAGATTTGCTATGAGTTGAATGGAATGGTGATCAGAAAAGTGCAGAGGTGTGACAGAAAGGGCCTCTGTATCACATTTTCTAATGAAAATGAGATCAAACGACTCACCAGATTTGTGAGTAGGAGGACTGCTGACCAGTTGTAGGTCAAAAGAGTTAATTAATGTTAGAAAATCAGAGGAGTTAGAACAGTCAAGGTGGATATTCATATCACCATGGACCATTGTGGGACAATGAAATTCATGAATATAGAAGGTAGCATGTCAAGTTCATCTAGAAAATTGCCAAGTTGTCCAGGTGGGCGATATATGACAATCATGCAGATTTTGACTGGTGCAGAAACCAACATTGCATGGTATTCAAAAGTTTTGTATTTGACATGCGGTATCAGTTGTTTGTATTTCCATTTGTTACATTTGTTTCCATTTGAAATTAACAAGCCTGTTCCACCACCTTGCCCTGATGTACTAGAGGTGTGGGAGAATTTGTGGTTGAATGAAAGTGCAGCTGGGGTAGCACTGTTTCCAGGCTTAATCTAGGTCTCAGTGAGAACCTGAATGTCAAGTGACAGGTGTTTGGCATAATCAGTTATGGAGTCAGTTTTGTTTACGGCCATTTGGCAGTTCCACAACCCCGCAGACAAGGGTGTGTCACAGAGGGAGGTTTCTTTGAGAGAGCGGAGGTTATTAAGATTGTGGGGGCGTTTACTTGTGTAAAACCTTCTGTGAGAGACCGAGACAACAGGAAAGAAATCGGGGCACATTCTAAACAACAGGTGGTAAGGCTGGAGCTACAGCAATGTGGCAATGGAACAATATCACCTTGTTCAGTGGCCTTGCTCGGTGGACACACCCAGGTAGACATGCAAATCTTTGGGTTATTTTGGGTTTATAATTTTGATCATTTGGTGTTTGTGTATGGCCTTAGTTATTGTTTCTAATTCCTTTTTTAATTTGATTTGCCTTGTGGATGTTTTTTTCCTTAAAATAGTCTGTTTTATGAGGTTTTTGTCAGATCAGGGGTGTCCACGAGCTTGTGAGCTACTTAAAACATGACCCGTCCTAAAGGATTGGGATCTACCACCCGCCCTCCCCCTCCAGTAATTGAGATAATTTTTATTGTACATTTTATCCTTTCAGGATCAAGTAAATTTTAATTGAATTTAAATTTAATCTCTAACATATTTGTCTTGCATAACTGTATTAACCCACTTTGGAATGTGTGTATGTATATTGGTGCTTCCCCGGCCTCTAGCTCCTCTAGCTCCGCCTCTGCTAAGAGAGATTGGGAGACTCGCTACGTGACACTGTAGTTTGCTAAGGCACCTAACGCAAAGCTAACGTAAGCATCAGCGTATGTTTGCGTGCTTAAATGCGCATCAGTTTGCTGCTCGGTATATGAATCAAAACACAAACGGAGGGATGCATGCGGCCATCTACTAAATGCTGTGAGATCGACCCGCAATTGACGTATTGGGCACCACTGAGCTACATAATATTTAGTCTTTATTCCATATGTTATTTCTTTATTTCTTTAGATTTGTGGCCTTTATTAATCCCAGTTGGATATTTTCTTTTCCTGTGTCATTTCTACTCTCTCTCTCTCTTTCTCCCTCACTCCCACAGCCTCTCTCACAGCTGCATATTATTTGTAATAAGTACCACTTCATTGTTCCAGCATTCACTCTCTAGGTATTTAAACAACTATTTTGCAGCTTCTTTGCTACTCATATAGCCTTGTTTAAATGTGACGCTCCGACACATCTGATTGGCTCCGACACATACCCCTCCTCTTGTCCAGCTTTGTCCACACACACACACACACACACACACACACACACACACACACACACACACACACACACACACACACACACACACACACACACACACACACACACACA
>JAVLVB010000735.1:1591297-1678716 GCA_032876305.1 Orestias chungarensis
ATATATATATATATATATATATATATATATATATATATATATATATATATATATATATATATATATATATATATATATATATATATATATATATATATGTGGGAAAGGAAAATCTGGGTGGCGTAGGGGTTAGTGTGCGACCCACGTTTGGAGGTCTTGAGTCCTCGACGCGGCCGTTGCGGGTTCAACTTCCGGATTTGCCGCATGTCTTTCCCTTTCCTGTCAGCTTTCTTTCATATAGGGGACACTAGAGTCCACAAAAGACCCCCTGAATCTATATATGTATTTCTTCCCAATGAGAGTGATGGCATTTATTATTTGAGCAAGTTTGGAACCACCAAGATGTCCTACAGCTAGCCGCCAGAACTAAGGCAGAGAAAGGCCTTCAGTATTTCCAGTAAAAACTGCTCGTTAGTAAAAACACATGCCAGCCCATGTGGGGAGAAAAACTAATCTCTTTGGTGTGAATGCAAGTCATTATGTTCAGAGGAAACTCAATATGGCTGATCACCTATAGTCAAGCATGTTTGTGGCAGCATCATGCTATAGAGATGTTTTAGAGCAGTAGGAACAGCCATACTATTTAGAATAGGGGGAAGATAAATTATGCAATGTAGAGAGAAATCCTGGATGAAAACCTGGTACGGAGCACTCTTAATCCAGGACAATAACACAACTCAAATGGTAGAGATCTTAAGGGAGGTCAATTCACTTTATTTACAGCAAATACACAACACGTCTTATCAAGGAAATATTGAAGATAATTTGTTTTTTTTCAATCCTACATACATACATTATAGTTCATGATAGTTTGCAATCACCAAGAAAGTGTATGATTATTAGTTTAAAAGGTTTTCTACCTAAGGAAACCCACCAGACTCCATTGGGTCATTGACTTGCAGCATTCAAAGAAGTGACTTTAGAATGATTCTGTGAAGGTCCTGGAGTGACCAAGCCAGAGTTCAGACCTAAACCTACTTGAACATCTCTAGAGATTGGAAAAATAGATGTTCACATACATCTGCCATCAAACCTGATGGATCTTGAGAAGTACTGCACGTAAAAATGGCTGGAACTGCCTTAAGATAGGTGTGCTAAGCTTGTGGTTTCATTTTAAACAGACTTCAGGCTGTAATTTCTGCCAAAAATTGATAAATTAAGTATTAAAGAGAGGTTTATCAGTGGGATTTCTTCTTTCAATTTCTAAGAAATTTGCAAAAATCTTCAAAACGTTTTTTTTCACATTTTCATAATGGAGTATTGTAATGAAGAATTTCAGGACATTTATTAATCTATTACAATTTGCAATGAGGGTGTACCATCACAAAATGCTGAAAGTAAAGCGCTGTGAATACTGTCCAGATGCACTGTAAACCAGACACATTGTTTTTTGGAGGCAGATGGTAGTCTTACTTGCACTGTGACAGATTTATCATATTCCTATTGACACTAATGGCTGTGAGATGGAGTGCAGACGTTGGGGTAGAAATACAGCCTAACACACTTGTCCAATCCATGCAATACAATGCAACATGTCACAATAATTATGACAGAACTATTGAGACAATTTTTTAACAAAAGCCTCTCTATCCCACCACAGATCCCCCCTGATTGGCCTTGGTAGCTTACAAAGTCATTGTCATTTCTCACAGCTTCATTACTTGGTGGCACAAAAGCAATTTCCAATCTCTGCACTCTTCCCACTCTGTTGCGCCTAAAGGCAATTCACACCATATGTGCATGACAACACCCTGTCAGAGAGACAAGGTGAGACCATCCAACAGTATCTTCTGAAGTTGGCTTTTATTAAAACCTAGAGCATTTTTTTCACAGATTATTTAGTTTTCTTATATTCGTGTGATGGTGAAATTCTTTGAGTACAATGGCTTCTCACTGCAGCCTCTAAGGAATCAGATCTAAACTGCTCAGTAGGTTCTTTGTTATTGCCCCAGCGTTAAGTAATTTTTATTTATTTTTTCTGAAACAGCATACAGTAGATGTGGATATGTCTTACCTTGTCTGTTTTTACACTTAGTGTTTTACAAAAGCATTTATAATGCTTGAACTGTTTCATGCCCATAGTGAAGAATGGTCTTGGATCAGTGATGGTTTGGGCTGCCATACAATGGCATTCTCTTTGCCCAACTTGTGCTAGGTGGGTGTATCACTGCCAAGGACTACCAAACCATTGTGGTGGACTATGTGCATCTAATGATTTAAACATTGTATCCTGATGGTGATGCCGTGTATCAGGATGACAATGCACCAATACTCACAGCAAGACTAGTGAAAAATTGGTTTGATGAACATGAAATGAAAGTTAAACATCTCCCATGGCCTGCAAAGTCACCAGATCTAAATATTATTGAGCCACTTTGGGGTGTTTTGGAGGAGCGAGTCAAGAAACATTTTCCTCCACCAGCATCACGCTGTGACCTTGCCACTATCCTGCAAGAAGAATGGCTTAAAATCCCTCTGACAACTATGCAGGATTTGTATATTCCCAAGACGAATATTGACTGCAAAAGGAGGCCCTTCACCATGCTAATAAACTATTGTGGTCAAAAACCAGGTGTTTCAGTTTTATTTCCATATTTATACTGAGAACTATTGTTTTGCAGAATTATTACTCAACTAAATAAAAAAGACACATTTTAACATGACTTTCCAAAACACCTTTTTGGCCAAAATAGCCACTCTTCTTTTTAATAACAGATAGCCATTTCATTCAGAATGTCTGTTTGTGTTTTACAACCGCAGCCCGCCAAGACTGTTCAGAAAGGTGGACTGTGTTCTTTCATCTTAAATATCCCAATTAAAAACCCGTCAGTTGGATTCAGTTCTGGAGAGGAAGTGGTTCATGACCTTTTTCATCTTTAAACTGGGATCTCACTTGTGGAGGTGTCCTTCAGCCTGCTGGGCTTTATTCTCTCTACTTAACTGTAAATAGGTTCTAAAAAGATTATCAAATCACTCTTCATTCATATCAGCTGGTGACTGCTGGGCACAGTGAGAAGGTATAAAAAAAATTTATAAAATAAATCGAAGGTAAACGTGTGGACAGGTCCACCTTAATGCATTTTTTTTTAGGTGACAAAGCCTGAGGTTAATTAGTCTTTGATTAGCTTTCAGTGTGAAATGTGCTTTTCAATTCAACACATCAGAAGTTTAAAACGCATGTAAAACAACAGTTAAGGTAAAAATATTATTTTATTTGGAAACTGTAAAATATATTCCTAGTTTAAAATGACAAGACAAATCTGAGAGAAATTTTTTACAGATTAATATATTTTTTTTAAATTCTGTACTAAATTAGGGAAATTGATTACTTTTTTCACATTCTATTTAAAACACAAAAGAGCCTTTAAAATCCACACCTCATGTTTACTTATTATTTTATTTATTTAGATTTATTTTTCACATATCTCATTTCCATGCACATATAAAATACATAGAAAAGGAAACAGATCATGTCCCACCAATAGTCCCATTTCACTACAGAAAACTTGAGATTGCTTGAGATGCATCAGTATAGTTTAAAAATAGACTTTGTAGTTTCTGCTTTGACAACTTGTTGGTAGTTGGAAAATGTGGGCTTATGAATGTGTGATATGTATTTCAGAAGATTTTCTTAGAAAATACACTAAGATCTAAACATAAGTGGATTATCCACAAAGACTTAGACAAGTTCCGTGCGTAAATCTTTCAACTTCAGGATCTTCTAAAATGCTTGTGAAAATGATTCAGAAACAAATCACAGAGCATGTATTCGAAAGTTTAAACTCTTCTGAAAGAAGCACTTGTGTTCTTCAAAGCAAACATGGTGATTGGCATGCATTTGCTTCTGTTGGTCTCTCCAAATGTGGTGACAGCACCTGCCTGTTCCTTCTGTTTGTCTGTGAGTGTCTTGTCCATTTTTTTCTGTCCATCTGTTTAATCTGAGTCTGTCTCTCTGTTTTCTTGGTGTTTGCTTTTTTCCCTCATTGTTGGCATTGTCTTTTGCTTCCTCTACAGCCTGTCTGTCTCCTCTGTTTGTTCTGTTCATTTTTTTTTCTGTATACAGGCCCTGAGTCATAAAATATGAAAAAAATCAAATTATAGCTATTAAATAGCAGCAAAAGGTTTGATGCTGGACTCGACATCTAAAACCTAACATAGTATCTGAATTGTATACAATGTAACACACTATATAATGCACACCTAATATTTTATGGATATCTAAAATGTAACCTCAATTTTTTGCCTGACTTCCAATTGGAAGGTCATGGGTTCAAATCCAGCCCATGGCAAAATACACCACAGCATCCAGTGTGGGTCCTTAGGCAAGACCCTTTGCGCTACTCCCTACCTGGCACCGCAAATGGCTTCCTCAGTGTGATTACACCAAAACAAATTCCTAGTATGTCCTGTATGTACCTGGCATTTTTTTTTTTTTTAGGATTTGAAACCAGCAGCTAATTGTTTTATACATTTATCTAAAAAAATACATTGTTTGCTGAAAGATTATGCATTTCACAGAAATGTTTAGATACTAAATCATAATATTACAATATTTCTTTGAAAAATTATGTATATTCTATAATTACAAGTTTTCATGTTCCGAGAGGATCTTTGGAGTCCTTCACACACCCTTAGGCACCTATTGCAGCTTTTTTATGAGCAAACATTACGTTTCTTTTATCCTTGTGGGGACTTTCCATTGACTTCCATTCATTTGTTAGGATTTTTTTTTAGCTTAACCTGATTCTAACCGTAAACTTAACCATTACCAGTACATACCAAACCTTACATCTAAACCCTAACTCAAATCACAACATAGTCATAAAACTAACGCCAAACCCAAAAACTGCATTTGAGCGGTCGGTCCCCACAAGAATAGTATTTGTTAAAAAAAGGTCCCCACAATATATCATGGAAATGTAAAAAAAACATAAAGTTACAGAGCAAAAGCTGTATATTTGTTAAATAATTTATACGTTTATTCTACTATATAATCATTCCTGAAGGACTTACAACTAGCTATTTTTTTGACTTAATCGTTGTTTGTAATTTAACATTGTCTATTTAGCTGTCTATTCATTATTTTAGTATATCCTGACTTAAACCAGCAATGTAGCATCTTAAGATTTAATTGGTGTTTAATAATATAACTCCGAAAATAACAGCGATCCCAAAGAACACAAACCTGTAGATCACATGCATTGATGGATTTGACAGCCAACAGCTGACTTTAATTGCGTTCATACAAGACACTGTGTGAGAGCGGTGACAGATTGCAAATGTTAACAATGCTTCATTTGATCCCTTTTCCTTGGTGCCAAGAAGCAATGAAAGCAATAACAGTATGCTTTTCCCTTTCCTTTATCATTCTGTCTGGGTTGGCCTTATCTCATCTCATCCGACACTATTTTATTCCCCCTATCAGGCAAACAAATGAATACACAGGTGGTCTGGTCACTGCATCAATAATATCAAAGGCAAAGTGAAATGTTAAAAACAGAGAGAATGTAAGAATGGGGTTAGATGTACTGTCACCGCAGAGCCTCAGATGTTGCCATGGAGCTTGAACAGAGCACTAATGTGGGTTTAGCAATTCAGTTCACCTTTATCTTTCTATTTTATTTGTGCTTTATTTTTATGACTAGACTTTGTGCTGTTTATTTGTTGTTTTCCACTCATTTACCCTCACCTAAAAACAAAAAACTATATTTTTAATAACATACCAACCTTTTATGGTTGTATGTACAGTTTGTAGATATATTTAACTTATCCTTGCCATTATGTAATTCTGAGCACAGCCACCAACATTTTGTGTTACTTTTTTCATTTTAACTGCTAAATTTAGTAAATAGAGTGTATGCTGTAGGTTGTCAATTTTCGAGCTTTGGAAGGTCCACTCTTAAAGTTCTGCAATATTTGGCAAAAGCTGTAATCCAAACTTACCCTTTCCTTCTTTAGGTTTTATGTGTTTGATATTAGGTGAAATTTTATTATTTCTCCAAACGGACCTAAAATGAATGAGTCTTAACCACGAGCTTGTATTTGCTTTGCAGGTAAACGTAGTGCCAGCTTGCGTCAGAGCCTTAACCCAGATGCTGTACTGTCCGTACTGCCGTGGCATGCCTGGGCTGAAGCCCTGTCACAATTACTGTTACAACGTTATGAGGGGTTGTCTCGCAAACCAGGCAGATTTGGATGCTGAATGGAACCTGTTCATTGGTAAGATTCAACTTAATTGCTTTGTCCTTTTCCAATTGTCTATTTATTTGTTTCCCTGATTCCAGGAATGCATATTTTCTATGTCTGTATACTGTAGTCCAGAAGGGAATTGGAGGTGGTTGTTCTCTGTTGGACTTATCGTTAGAGGATTTTCAGACTAAACTGAAATCTTGTTTGTGCAAGCCTTTTTTCCCGTCTGAAATGTTGTTTGCTATTGCTGGAACCCTGGCATGGTGTTTAAAGCGCTGGTCCCTGCTGCTTGGGATTGATAAAGGAGAGCAGATCCTAGGCAAACACATTTTCTATAGCGTTTCCAGCTGAGCTTGGTGAGTAATATAGCACTTCACTTTAGCTGTAAGTAGCTGGCCGCTGTAAGCCCTCCCGTTAAATGGATACAAGGGATGCACATAGAGTGCTCCCTCTGGATCCTTTGTAGACCATTGCTTTATTTGTTATGTACCCCAATCTCATCTACCCACCCACACTGATGCTGTTTTTCTTTTTTTAAATGGGGCAACTTTTTTTAAGATACATCCCTGAAGACTGTGTTTCAACTGAAGTACACTCCTAAGCTTTTGGCTGTTTTGTGACAGAGCCTGTCATTTGAAAAGTCATCACATGACTTATCGTCTGTTCTCCTCGATGCCAAGTCTGAAATCTCAGATCAACATGGGTCCTTGTGCACTGAATGAGGTGTTTCACAGTTTTATGACGTGTTAAAAAGTTAGTGTCTTTTAACACGTCTGTGTTAAAAAGTCTCCCTATTGCAAGAAAGGGAGGAAGCACCTGACCGTTATGGAAAAAGCTGTTGTTGCAGATGGATGAAAAAAGCTGGTGTTGCTGGTGTTACCATTACAAAATCAAAAAAAAAAATTCTCGACAAGTTTTTACACAAACAATTGGACTTTGGTTGTGCTTTACTCTCAATAACGACATAAAATATAATTTTCTATTTATTTTGAATATTTTTTATGGTGGGCTCAGAAAAATGTTGTCAAAAGCATCACAGTTTTTATGGTGAAGTTTAGAGAATATTTAATTTTACCTGTCACTTGAAATTTTCTATAAATTATCACTTGCTAAAGAATTTCAATTTGCTTGTAACACGGCTCAAAAGGATTATTGATTTCCCTTTCACAGACAACCTCTAAATGCATCACAGGTCAGTTCTCACAACTGAAGCACATCTTGCATTATAGAAATGTATGGATTAGGCTTATACTCTGTCATTGTCATATTGTAAATTCATTACATAATCGAAAAGATTTCTGGAAATATTCATCTTTAAAAAAATTTAATTATATATGGTTAAATTGATAATGACAAAACAGTTTTTTCTGTTGTTATTTTCTTTTAACTTTAAAATTTTACACGAGGAACAAAATGTATACTAAGCACCTAAAATCCTACTGAATTGTTTGTAATTTTTAATTTGTTGGATAACATTTTAATGCGATAAATATGTCTTAAATGTTGGGCATATTCCTTTCATTACATTTGCTTGTAATTGAATACATTCTGTTTTAGTGCTCCTATTGATTGTGATCTTTAAACTTTGACTGTCAAGCACTATAAAAATACATTTTATAAATTCAATACCTAAATTATGAGCTCTATAGACAAGCTGAACTAGATGTTACAAGACACTTTAACACAAAAACAGCTAAGACAAATCTTATAGAAACCCAGATATACATAGAAGAAACGGCAATCTAGCCTGAATAATGTCTTCCTTGAATGTCTCATTTAACTATGTTTTTTAAGCAAATTCATTACCATAAATTCAATAATACCGTAACACAAATTAACAGGACCACCTATTTTAGGTATTTTTTGTTATAATGGTTATAAAGAATTTTTGTGTATAAAATGAGAAGTAGCATATGTGTTTGGCAGCTAACTTGCAAGTACTGTTAACTTAAAATTCTTATAACATTTCGTCAGTATCACTGTGCTCTAGCTAGTTGGGCTGACAACTCTGAGTATTTGGAGTTTGGAGCGTTAGTTTTAAAGGGACAAATGCTTTGCTCTATCGGAGTTTCTGGACAGTATACTTTACATGGGTCAACTAAGCTTTAGAAAGCTTTAACACTAGAATGTTCTAACAAAAAATACACAGCTAATACAAATCTCACCCTGCTGACACTTTATACCCTGGAGATGATAATTCAGCTGATAACAAGTTTTCTTTTTGGTTCAAATTAATATGAACAAAACCTACAAAAATTATAGAAAAAAAAACTCTGAGCATAAGATCTTTTCATTTACCATTGTAACTATCAGTGTTATAGCAATGTACTGTGTTGTTCTGAGATCTTTTGGCTGTCAGTCTACACCTAAATGAAAATGTACTTAGAAAAGTTTGGACTGGGTCAAATAGATTTGTCTGTTTTTTGAAATTGTTGCTATAGACACAACCAGCTAAAACATATTTAACAATAACGTACCAAGGTTTAGAGAGACCCAACATAAAAAATAAACTTGCAGTAGTCTGGCATGTGATGGAACCAAACTGCTTTGGTTCAGTGATGCAACATTGACGGTTCTTTCAGGACATTAGTCCAACTTAAAACGGAAATATTAAATCCAAAGGAAGTAGGCATGTGAGCTATGCACATAATTCACTGAGAACAGGCTGTTATAAGAGGATATCAGCTGAATCTGAGAAAATTAAGAAAACAGTGAAGTCAATTTGTAATGAGAGAGGAGATTTCTCAGACGGAGGCAGGTGAGAGCAGAAGGTTATGTAGATCTAGATAAAGATCTTCACTTAATTTTTTATTTTTTTTTTGCGTTTTAGGTGTGGAAATGGAAATATATTTTACCATTGTAAGCGATTTTGTTGTGCTAGGTTTTTAGTTACAGTATACAGTACAAACATACCTAAATGTCAGAGCTACAGCTTAGCTGATTAGAACCAGGAAAAACTACTTCTGTCGCTGGCTAGCAATTACATTTGTTTCTGTGATTCTCTTCACTTTTTATGAAATTCTTTCTTTAATAGCATTATTAGTTTATTACTAGTTTAACATTAGTTAAATTAGTAGGCCCAACTGGTGCACAGCTGATCCAACTGCTATTTACCTACAGGGTTTTAAATTGTTAGAAATTGCTTTATTGAATAAAAAAAAAACTAGATAAGAACCTATGTTTTAAAAGACTAAGCAACTGAACTGAAGTGATTAAAACAAATTGTCATACGCAAAGTGCATACATTCAATCCTAGACATTTGTCAGACTCAGTTCAAAGGTTAGTATAGTGAAGTGTTTTTTGTTGTCCGGCTGTTTGTTTCATTATTATTGCTTTATTTTCCAATTATAAAGCTGTTTATAGTATATAGTTCAATATCCGCTGCCGCTGAGTATATCCGCTGAGTACCTAACTCATTTTAACTCCACTAATGTAAGTGATCTTTAACAAATCAATCTCCCTATAGTTATTGTTATAGAATACTGTTTTGCCAAAGTAAAACTCTCCCTTGATTTCTTTTATGAATTTCTTTTTTTCTTTTTTTACAAATCTACCATGGGAAATCTCCCTACTGTATAAATAAGGATCTTACAAATTCTATTGAATTTTATTTAATTTATTTATGTATTTATTTTAGCAAAATCTTCAGGAAAGGGAAGCTGCTATGTGCTAAAGTGTAATGCTATTTTATCTATCAATCAAGCACCACATCTAAAATTTTAATAACGGAAACTGTTTTCTTTATTGTCCTTTTATGTTTTCTCTTTATAAAGTAAGGCCTCAAAAATTGAAAAAGAAAATTACAAAGTCTTCTGTCAAATGAAAAAAATATTAAAAGCAAATTCTTTGCTTTAAATTAAATTGCTGTGTAACATGGACGAAATTTTGATTTCAAAGGTGGGGTGACGAGTATTTTTTTAACTCTTTGAACTCGCCGATAGGTGGTCACATGGTTCATGTAGCTCCGAATAGGTCCAAACATCTCAGCCCCATCTCAGTTTTAACGGCTTCTGGTGCGAAAACGACTTTTTTCACTTTCCCCCACAAGTTTACTTACCTAACATGAGAGTATGGCCACAGTGTTTCATAACGTACAAAAACCTTAACAGAAGTAAAAATACCAATTATAAAAAGGAAAATATGTTGCTGTATATGTTTTAATTGAAGACCTGGGATGAATGCTTAACTTTTGTCGAAGTAATTATTATTATAATTTTTAAAATATTAACAAAGACTACAACTGTCTACTTCCAGTACGCTGTGTCTGCAGAGTGTTTTTTCTGCACCCCGTAAGTCTGTCTGTACCTTCTGTGATACGTTATTTTTATTTACTGTTTTGATTCTGTAAGCTGCCTTTTCAGCAATTAATGATGGAGTATGCAATATCTACAAACATGTAACCATAAATAAAACAGCTGTTTTGGTGAAACAAAAAAAAAATTAAAGGTATTTAAAATTCTTAGAGGTGAGTAGCAGCCCTATTTATTTTTCAGATGTGTTAAATTTACACAGTATATTATATAAATTATTTGACTGAATACAATAAAGAACAGAATCCAGCCAAGAAAATAAATATCTTAAAATAGCTAGCTAGACACCTTTTCACATTGTGAAACAATTACAGTATATAAGGATATAAAATTCTCATACAAAGCCCAAGTTTTACACATATTTCTAGCTCTGAGAAAATGGAAAGAAATACTAGTTATACTGTTGACCTTGCAAGCATTTTGTTTGTTTTAAGCCACCAATGTATTGTCCTGTGCAGGTTCGAAACAAGAAGGCTTATGATTCAGTTAATCGATGTAACGTTGACATACTGCTAATAATAATAATAAAAAAACACATTTAGGATTTTTTTTTTATAGATTTATAATGGATCAGATGTTGTCTTTCATTGGCAAAGCGAACTCTAATGCTGCTTTAATACAAAATGTAGTGTGTTGTGCTGGGGTGAAGCACAGAGTGCATACACAAAAATAACATCCAACTTAGTTACTAGTTGCAGGGAGACTGAAAAGATAGGGAGAAAGTAGCTTGAGTCCTCTAGGTGTAGAGCTGAATGCAGAATGTTTATCTCCAACATTCTTTGAAAGCCCAGGTTTATCAAAAAGGATAGAAAATGGGAGCTGCTACAACTTGTTGTTCTAATATTTTGAGCTGCTCCACGCCCTTTCCAGATTAAGGTCTATACTTAAGGCAGGGAATGCTGATAGGAATTACAAATATAAACCAACAATGCTAATCACGCAAAGGATTTTGGATTGTTTGTTCAAAGATAACGAGAGCAGCTTTACACATTTATGGTTCTTTAAGTTAATGTGGATAAAGTGGTGGTATGAGTAAAACAGTTTATGGATGAGAACTGAAACTGGTCAATACCAAGCTAAAGAAAAAATCCCTGACAGAAAAGTGAATATCCTTCAGCAACAAACACCATATTCCTCAAAGTAAGAGCAAATTCAAGTCTTAGTTTCAGTTTAATTAAGTAGTGGCCATGGCATCCAGTCATCAGGCTCAAGCTTAAGCTCTCAAACTGTTTTTAAGAAGCCTTAATAAAGCAAGTAGGGTTTCTTTTGCTCTTTCAACACTAAAAAATCAGTTTCAATACAATTGTCAATATAGTTTAAAACTTCATGTAAAAAAAGGCTTTTAATCTTGATTTTCAAGTTATCCAAAGCTGACACTGACCTAAATCAGTCATGAGCAGATGAAACATCTGTCTGATTTTTGGCCAATTAACTTTTCTCTGACTGCTCTCTTTCCTAGCATGTGTGAATAAAAACCAAAACAAGTATAAGCAAACATAAATTTTAAATATGTGGTATTAGTGTGCAATATAATTGTAGCTGCAGGAGAAATAGTGATGGTATTTCTGTTTTTAAATTAAAGCAACTAGATTTTATCAGGTTTATAATCTTTGTTTTACAATTGTATTATTTTAGGTAATACATCTTGGCAACTTGTTAGTTTTTTCTGAAGGTTTTCTCTCATACTGTAGCACACCATGTCTACTGTACACAAAGACACAAACTCCAAAAAGTTTGTGTTATTCCCTCTGATTAGATGTGTCGAGGTGTTGATCCAGACTGCTGCACTGTGTTAAAATTATTCAAAGTTCAGCACAGTGTGCATGCACCTTATGTTCGCCCTTGTGCTGCTTTGCAGCTCAGTGCAGCACAAATCCAATCTGCCATTGCACACACAGCGCAACGGCACATAGAACAGAATCGATTTGGAAGCAGCCCTCAGTATTCAGCATATGAAGTGTTATAGCAGATTAAGAATATACGAGGCATTACACCAATCGACAAATTAGGTCTCAGCCTTCCATCCTAAATATATAGCTATTCCCAACGGTTTAAAAAATTATGTAGAACAAAGTAAATGGTGGGTAATTATAACATATAATCTTAATACTAATATTTAAAAACATATATTTTCTAAACATGATCCAAGTACAAGCAATAATTTGTCCTTTTTCGTGACATCTATATAACACTGACACATTAATGACCTTTAGTACGCGTTATGTATAAAGTACTCTTAAAAGAAGAGAGATTTTGGCATCTATGCAATATATCTAAAGTACCGGTGACTGTGGGGTATTTTACGCTATGTAAAGGTTACTTTAATGACTTCATGCCTTCCAGGCTGAATAGAAGACACAGTGTCAATGAACGGTGAAGGAAAACCTGAGAAAGGGTGTGAGTTACCTACTTGAAGTAGCGTTGAGTGATTTTATTCACCCCGACTTTGAGCGTGAGTATGTATGTGTGCATGTGGGGGTGGGCGGGTGTTAAAATATTCAGAGGGGGAATTCATGCTTTGCCCACAGGATGATACCAGGCAATCGTTCATCTGCCATCATGACAAATTTGCCTAGCACTGCTTCATGACAGACATATCATTATCATTTTTCTTGTCAGCACCTTGTTAAAATGCCCTCAGAGAGACAGAGAGAGAGGACTTGTGCTGTTAGTCAAACAGTGCTGTAGTTTTTCAGGATAACATCATGATCAACACCGTATCTGACAGGCAAATAGCATCCGTATAATATCATAATATCAAATACGACTGGACATATCTAATGGGGGATATTAACTGAATCCATCATAAACTCTACTCAAATAGTAATTTTTAAGTGTATTGTTTTAAGACATGCATTAAAGACATTTACTATGAAATTTTACCCACTGTCTTACCATGCATTAAAGTCTATTTGTGGTTTTAATATTTTAGGTTTGTACCTAGGATTCTACTCTTTCCCACGTCTGGAAAATTTTGGAAAATCTTCGTAGCACCCTGTAGCAAGGTTTGATCCCCCTTGCTTGCTTTGAGTGAGGCTAAACTTTCTTAGAGATGGGTCGAGGAGCTCTTCTATAAAGAGGGGGCTTAGAGTAGAACCGCCGGTGTTTAACTTACTGAAAGGTCAATTGAACTCTTCTGGCCTGACAATGCATTAGGATCCCTGAGAATGAGCTGGGTGCGGTGCTTGGAAGAGGAAAGCCTTGGTCATTACCCAGACCTGTCACCCCTGGATAAGCGGATGGGTCCACTATAAATATTTTCTATGTTGTTGTTTTGCAATAATGAGAAAAGAATCATCTGTGAAGCTGAAAGACAAGAAATAACATATTTGTGAAATGTGTCATTCAAGGTTTTTTCTCTTAGTAGGGCATGTTGAGTTGAAAATGTTTAAATAGAGCAGAATTAAAGTCTTATTTATTACTCCTTGGCAGAACAAAAGTGTGATGTGTGAGAGTGTGACCTTGTTAAAATTAGTTAATTTCACTGATAATGTGTAGAAACCATCTTTTTAATTAAGTGAGCTTCTTCTTCTACCTATTCACTCACTTTGTTGCCAAAATTAAAACGTAGCTACATACAGAGTCTAAATATAGAATTAAAGAAGCAGTTTAGCATTAAAAGTGTATTTGCATACATAAACTCAACATTACTTTCATTCATCCTTTGAATTTCTAAGATATTACATGTTAGAATTTTTAAACGTAAAATATTGATGCTGCACAGTTTTCAAGATATTGCAAAGACTTCATTCTGCCCTTTGTGAACAATTTATTTCTGCTAATTAAGATTTAGGCTTGTGGTGACCTCTGTTGAGTCTTTTGACACCACAGTGTAAGTGATCCTCATTGATTTTATTGACTCATTTCTTTTTAATTGGGCGGATTGAGTTCACGTGTAACTGAAGCTCCCCACAATTCCCCACACCATAAGTATTTTGACCCTAAGAGAGGTAATACCATAGAGATTATACGAATCAACACCATGCCACTTGTTTTGTCAAATGACAGACTGGCTCTTAACTTTCATTATTTAATATCTGTTAACATTCGGCTGATTAACTTAATTGAGATTTAGTGGGTTATAGGGTTTATTGTAATAAAAAGCATAAATAAAAAGCAAGGATTTCCTTACAGAGAAAACTTCACGTGGATCAATACACACAGCTCTTTATATCAGTAAAAGTAATACCGATGTATCCATCTGTAACCCAGCAGAAGTGAAAAGAAAAATCCAATAGACAATTTTTTGTTAGTGCCTCAGCAACCCTTGAGCGTGTGAGAAAGACTCCCCAAAGACACATATGTTGGCAGGATAGGGAGACTCATGCTATTGATTCACCTTGTGCAGCTGCAAATTACAAAAGGTATTAATAATACGTTACTGGAAACTTGATGTGTATTAGCATAACAGTTTTTGGCAGTTTGAGAAAGGATTGCTAAAGTGATAGTAAAATATTCAAGTTAGTGAAAAATCAGCATTTACCAGTTTATCATTAATCTTTTTCAAATTGATCGACGAAGGCTGAGGACAGGAGATATTTATGTTGGGGGGGGGGGGGATTGGCAACTTTATAAATACATTGTGACTAATTTTAGAATTACCACAACAGTGTGATAGGATTAATTTAAACTGAAATGTTTTCCTATTTTTATTTATATGGAACAGTTGCATAAAACTGATACAGTTTTGCTTTCTTCCCCTTCTTCCACCAGATTTTGATTACTGCTGTTTTAATGTTATCTCTCACTTCTCATAATGACACCCAAGTGCAAACTTTGGGCCACCAACAGTTTTTCTCAAGGCAATCTTTTTGTATTTTCTTGTAAAACCACAGTCCACAGTAGGAATGTGGGTACATTTTGGCTTTTACCCAAATGCAGAAGTAGAGTCCAACAAGTTGGAGGAGGCACTATGTGGAATTGGTTCCAGTATTCTGTCCAATTCTGCAAACTTGGAAATACTTTTCTAACCAACGCTGCAAAGGGTTGTTCATGTCAGATCTACTGAGTAAAATTTGGTGACTAAGTTATACAAAAACATGCAAACAATTTTATTTATCTCGAATGGTCTCTGTATGAGATATGGATTTTTTTTCAGAATATTATTAACCATCCATTATCTAATCCGGTTATCCTTGTGGGGTCGCAGGGGGTTTGCTGGCCCCTATATCCATCTTGCAATGGGCAAGAGGCAGGGGTTCACCCTGGAAAGGTCGCCAGTCCATTGAAACCAGAGCCTTCTTGCTGCATGGCAACAGTGATACCCACTGTACCACTGTGCAGCCAGAATATTACAATTTTATTAACTATTCTAGTGCATATAAAATTAAGATTTTGATTATTATTATTATTTCTGATCTTTGTGAAAGCTGAACTATCCCCTAACAAAAATAAACTTATTTAGAGTTTCCTAATAGTGTAGTTGTATTGCAACAAAAAATATGTTTGTCATATTTAAATATGCATTTATTTATGGCTCTTGTTCATATTTAAAGTCCTTGAAAGAAAGGTCAGTAGGCTTTGTGATCTGCAGGGACAAAAATTAATCCATGGCTTTATCCCTCTCAGCCTTTTAGGAACATTTATCCAGCATACAATGCGTTAAACTCAACAGCTGGTTTATGTGGTCTTTGTTTATTAAACTCAGCTACACAGCTACACTTTTAAAATAAAATGTATTTCACCTACATTGGAATTCTAAGTAGCTGCTCACAAGTGTTTGCGCTGGGAGCATGATAGACAAAATAGAAGAAATAAAAAGTGACAGCCAGGCAGAGTACATATCAAGGAAGGTTACTGTACTTTAGATGATACAAACACTCAGCAGTGAGTTTTGCATGTTTTTTTTGTGTTTTTCCCTTTCAGCTTGTCAAAAAAGCAAGCAGACAGGTTATATAAGCCCCAGCAGATACAGTTTTTCAGTGGCTTCTTGCGGACACAAAAAAATATATAATCTTAACATTTAAACATAAATGATTTAGGTATTTTTCCAAACTGGGGTGTTGGTGGCCAGGCTTATCTTTTGCCTGAACCAATGTTGTGGTTGGCACTCAAAATATTTGCTGCACTTGATCCATTTCAATATCATCAAGGTTTTGAAATGAAACATGTATTTTAGCAATTAAATTCAAATTTAGCATGTATTATATAGATTAATCTATATAATCTATATTATATCTAATGTAGATTATATATTATATCTAATCAATTAACACATATACAGGTACATCTAAACAAATTTGATGCAGTCATCTTAGAAAATGAAACTCAAATTATATAGAATCATCACACATAGGTGGATATAGTCCAACCTTTTGTTCTTGTAATTTTGATGATTATGGCTTTAAGAGCATGAAAACCTAAAAGCATCGTCTCAGAACGATAGAATGCTCTAAAAATATTAATTATTGGAAACCCATGGTGTCACACCCTAATCAGCAAATTAATTTAAAACATCTGCAAAGGTTTCCTTAACCTTTAAACAGTGTCTTACTCTGTGCCATTAGGCTACGCAATCATGGTTAAGACTGCTGCTTTCACAGATGCTCAGAAGACAGTCATTGGGAACTTTCACAAGGAGGGAAGGCCAAAAAAATGTTATTGCTTAAGAAAGTTGAGTGGAAGGACAACGTATGGTAGGATAAGTTGCACCAATAACAGGAAGAACCATAGCTTTCAGAGGGTTGTCAAACAAAATAGATTAAAACATTAAAACATTTTCAAAGGTATCGAAAGCTGATTGATTATGGTGTTATGGTTGCTGACCTGAACCTATAGAAAATCTATGAACTGTTGTCAAGAGGTAAATGAGAAACACCAGAGTCCACAAGGCTAGGCAGATGACCTTAAGGCAACTATTACAGCAATCTGGGTGGCCATCATACTGTTTCAGTGCCACAGGCTGATTGCATCTATGCCATGCATATTGATGTAGTAATAAATGCAAGAGAAGGCCCAACTAAGTATTCAATGCGTACAAATGCATACACTTTTAAGAAGCCCTACATTTGACCCTTTTGATTGGTTTAATTTGAAATTTTATTTTCTAAAACTCTGAATTTTGTTTAAATTGGCAAAATACAACAAAAAAAACAAATACTTTATTTATCCTAAAGGGAAATTAAATAAAAAGTATTTTACTCTATGTGTAATGAATCTCTAAAATAACAATGTCACTTTCTGAACACACTGGCACATTCTTGCAGTATTGTAATCTTTATATTCACATATATATGCTATATTTTATGTAATTGTCTTTTTTAATAGTTATTATTACAACTTGAATCTACCACAAGCAAATAATTACATGTGCCACTCCCAGGTCCAGATATATGTTTAGTTCTGTGTCAGGAAAAGCATCCAAATTAAAACCTAAGACATATCTAATATATGAATCCCAAACCTAGACTCCTAACTGGTTCCGTTGAGGCCCAAATCAAGAGTAAATTGGGAATTAAACACAATTCCCAACAACTAAATTGAATAAAGCTAGCTATTTCTCCTGTTAGCAGAATCCACTTGCAATATTTTCATTTAAATCCACTTGAAATAATTATAAAGCTGTCATATATACCATTTGTTGCTTAGAATTGTTTACAGAAAAGTTCTAAACAAAGTCAGTGTGCTTTAAATCATCAGTCATATTAGGCATTCCATACTCGTTTGTTTTTTGTCTTTTTCTTCCGTGCTGATGGAATCGTGGTCTTTCATATTTTATAAAACTACAAGGTAATTTTCATTTTTGGTCATAAAGTATTTACATTCACACTATAAGGTAACATAATATAATTATAAGGTGATACATAACTCCAGTAGAAGATCCAGATAACTTAAGGTGACAGTGAAAAGCTGCACTCATTAAGTAAGGTTGCTTGGTAGTAAGCCTCCTGTTGTAAAAAATCTTGCAACCTCTTAAAAGTTGTAGATTTGAAGCTTTTTTCTAATATATATAACAAACACTATTGTTTATCGAGGGTTTGTTGGTTGTTATACGCTAAATTGTTCTGTAAAACATGTTTGGTACATAATCACTGCAGACATTTCATTCACACTAAAATATTTAAAACTCTCGCTGTGAGTGAATACATGTTAAAGAATCAGAGAAGTTAGTCTGGCTACAATTCTGTCCTGGATTTTTTATTCATTTTTATTATAAATACAATGTTTGCATCATCAGTTTTTGACCAAAAAATAACTTCAAATATAACGTAGGTTGAGTATTTTTCTGCTGTTGTTAGCAGAGCTACACTAAACTCAAAACTAAAAAAACAGACAATTATTTATCAGAACTAAAAACACCCAGCAGTTTTGGTCTATATATGCATAAACAACAGAATGTATGTGGATACGCTTTTTAGATTTCTAGAGATAAGACATATATTGCTTCTATCAAAGTAATCACCACACTTGATTTGTGTTTTATGGTTTAGAGTCTTTAGAATTAAAAAATGCATTTGGTAGGATTCAGATGGTCACTGATAAAAGACACTTGGAAAATATTTTTTAGCTGAATTAACCAATTATGTGATTCTTTTACGTATTTTTAACTTTTTAATATTTTTTTAACTTTTAAATTACTTAAATTTCAGATCCTCAAGGTGTTTTAACAGTATTTGACTTAGTTGTGTATGAACTCACTGACAGACCTATGTGAACCCACATACATAGTTCCTGAGGCACTTCATGCTTCATTTAGTTTTTCATTGTGTTATTTAAAGGAATGCAACAAGGGAACAATAGGATACATTATTTCTCAATTTTAATAAATTAAAAATGCATATTTGTAGTGAAAAAAAATCACCTGCATGTACTTTTGTAAAAGCACTTTGTTTTTAGTTTTTTCATCATAATTTTTATCACAATTGACTTTGAAGTAAACATCTGTCTTTGTGAAAACCAGCATGTATTGTTGTTTAACATAATGTTTTCATGAGAACATTTTCCTCTTTTGCTCTGACTGATGGTGAAAGTTATTCTTTCCATGTTCATCAACTCTAAATTATTTTCCAGACTTTTATTTATTGGCCCTGGGCAGCAATTTTTTTCTGTACTGTCATCATCATTTAAAGTACAGATGAATTATCCCTCAGCCACTGCAGATCAGCACCATAAGGCTAACTGCCAGTGGCCATCTGATAAATGATCACCAAAAAAATATATAACAGAAGACAAATTCCCAAATTACCACAAATCCAAATCTTTGCTTAATTTAAAATTAAATTATTAAACATTAAAATGACCTTCTTGTGCTGCCTTACTATGAAGAAAAATAAAGAAAAAGTCTACTTGTTGCACATACAAGGCGTAGGGATTTGTCTATAAAGCTTAAAACTGGGTTCCACATGATGAATATTATCACCCTTTAAAGCTGACTGGAACATTTCTAAATTGAATTTACACATTAATCTTGACACTTGTGTCTTCTCTTTGACTCCGGACCACTCACGCACAACACAATACAATGGAACGTGTGTTTATGTGAGTTTTACTTCTTTCCTTTTCCCTTGAGCCAGCCAAGGCTTAGGTGGATAATTTACACCAATGAAACTGAGAGCGCTGCCAGTGACAGCCACTGAACCTAAAAAAAAATATTGTTAACACAGTTATCTCAGTAAATAGATTCTTATAGTCATAGGACAGAACTGGACAACCGAAAGTAAGGTCAACCCGAACTATAGTATCAATCAAAACGTAATATTAATATATTTAATATACCCCATAGCACACAGTAAAATATGAACAGAGGTTTAGTGGCTAAAATTCGTTTAGTCTACAGACGTGCTACATTGTTTTGCAGAAATTGGAAGCTGAACATCTCATTTGTTACAGAATTAGTTATTTTTTTATTTGCCTGCTCAGGATTAATATAGTTTGATTTGGCAGAAAAGAACTCAGTCATCTGTATTGTACTGTGTATAACATCCATATGATGTGGTGTATGGGTGTTAAAATAGTTGATTTTGTGAAGCAGAGTTTTCAACAAATTTCTAAAAGAAGTGTTCAACAACAACTAAAAAATCAAATTATAATTGGGATTGAACTTTGTTTTATCTACATTTAGCCCTTTGAGAGAGATGGGGCCGAGATTTGAATACGTTGGTTGGTTATTGTTAGATCATAAAAAATAGTCCTCTGCTTGGGTCCTTGGGTTCCACATCAGTATCTTAGTCTTTAAAATCTGAGAAAAATAGCAATGGCTTGCAGATCAAAGGGGGTGGCCTGTTTACAATATAAAAAAGAAAAAAAAAAAAACTGTAGTGGCAACTGGCTGGCTTAGTCTACATTCATTTCACTGTTAACTGGGAGAATGTGTCACCCTGATGTGTTATAATTACCTATTGATCCTGTCATGCTTATGTATTTTCATGTATGAGTGTTTTGCCTGTGCTGAACACAGGCAACTAAAAAAGTGCAACTTCGTAGGCTCCACCCCATTAGTGACCTCCAACAAGCTTCAGATAAAAATCCAACCAAGCATCAAGGGGCATTCGAGACACAAAAGTAAACAAACATATAACATGCTTACTGTTTCTCAGTATGTGTTTTTGTTTATATATCCAACATAATGCATTGAAAGTTAGCCAAACGGAAGAGTATCGCACAATATTACTCTGACTTTATCTAATTAGTCAAAGAATACTAACCATGGCAACATATGATGAAGCTATATATATATATATATATATATATATATATATATATATATATATATATATATATATATATATATATATATATATATATATATATATATATATATATATATATATATATATATATATATATATATATTTCTGTAATCTGTTTCAAGTCTCTGTTTAGTGTATGTCACCTAACCTTCTAAAGAGTTTTTTGATGTCTAAACAAATGATATCTGCTAACCAGTTGTTTGTGTTTATTTTTTGATTTTATTTTTTTAATGAAACAGCATAAATATGTTCCAGCTTTGTACAGTTTTCACTTTGAAGTATCTACCTATTAATTTTTTATTGTAAAACTTTCTTTTTTGCAAAGCTGCAGTGTAGCTGTTAAAATACCTCAAGATTTTTTTATTAAAGGTAATTCAATATATATTAATGATTTACAGATTATTCCTTGTCCCTTAAAATCCTGGCCTTTTGCTGAATTTTGCTCTAGGTAATGGCTTAGCCTATAAATTGACCTTTGCTCTGAATCACACTTCCTACCGCAGCTTCTGAGCCTAATATCCTTCCCTGTCAATTGCAACTGAGAGTAGAGTGACTTTGTTTGCTTACTCTCATGACAGATACTTTGACAAGTCTACCTAAGGGTACGACCGCCATAAAGCTATATCCTTTTTATTTATGCAGTTCTACCTAACAGAGAAATATAAGTTAATTTGCAAAACTACAAACAAACGGCCCAAACTTCCCAAACTACTCAAATTTAAGTCAAGCTAAAAAAAGGCAAACAGAAATCCCTAGGAAATAAGAAAAACAAACAACAGAGGTGGAACTATGAGCTCTGGTGTCTTACAAAGAAAAAGCACACTAACCAGAAACCTTTAGAATAGGATGGTCCGATGGCTGAAGAACCACCCGTAAATATGATTACACAATAATATTTACAACAAAAATACATGAAAGAAAAATATATAATACAACATCCACGACAGATGATTGCAAAGTTACCAGCAGAGTTTAACTCTTGACAATCTGGATTTAAAAATAAATCATTGTTTGTTTCAGCCCTTGTAGCTATTTTGAAAAAAAAAAAGCTCTTCCTGAAGCCTTGACACAACCACAGGGGTGTTTGATTAAACATGATTAGAAGGCACTCAGAAATCATGCTGATACAGAAGACACTGGTAGATGACCTGTTTCTGTGATTCACTTGTGAGGACTTTTTGTCCTGATTCTGTTTGAGTGCTCACAAGTATCAGCCACATTCACTGAAGTTGTTGTTACTGTTTCATATGTTGCTCTGTCGAAATTGAAAATATAAATTGAAATTAATATTTTAAAAGAAACAATAAAATAATAATAATTTATAAAAATCAGAATTGTTTGATGTCTTCTCTCCTGTGTCTCTAAATAGTGGCTGAAGGAGGAATATTGCTTAAAACTAAATTTAAAGACAGTGATTTGAGGAACAGCAATGTTTCCTTGTTAAACAAGATGGGACGCAGAATATAGTAACAGTTAGGTTTGAAAGTTTTGCAAACCCCAGGAGGAGCTTGTTTAAGTTTCAAGATATTTATTGGGGAATAATAATGCTTTAACAAGACTTGAAAGGTGGATGCAAATGTACGACCTAGTTGTGTGTTTTTCAGAAATAAATCAAAGGTTTTTTCTTTCTTTCTTTTCTGTACTTTTCAAATACTAGATAAAAACTAGATAAGAGACATCTATTTCCTTGCCCTTTTTGGATTTAATGTGCTTCTCCTGATTTCCCCACATTAATGCAAATCCAACTGCACTAAGATACATAAATGTCACAAACCTCCTAAAGCTGCGTAAACATGGTAGTTTGTTAAAGTTTTAATTCTGCCAATAGGCTTGTTTTCATAGACAAATGAAGCAGTTCTCTTGTTTTATGACACAGCTGTTGTAATATGTGCAGATTAAATAAAGGTTTTCTTAATTTATGTTTTTTTGTGTATTCATACATTTAAATGGAAGTTGAGCTTAATGTTTCGTGCCTTGTTTTAAACCTGCTTAATATCTAAACCTTTTCTTTACACGTGACATTCTTTGTACTCTTTAAAATAATAAAGCAGATTAGGGTAACACCTGGTATTATTGTTGTAGTACCAAGATAATATAAACAATTTGACTTGTGTGGAAAAGATGCTTTCAATTTTGTGTATTTCAATATTTCATAACTGTTATCTGTGTTCTTTGACAGATGCCATGTTGCTGGTAGCAGACAGACTGGTGGGACCTTTCAACATCGAAGCAGTTATTGAACCAATTGATATTAAGATCTCTGAGGCTATTATGACAATGCAGGACAACAGCATAAAGGTGTCAGAAAAGGTACGGTATTCCAAGAATCCTTGCACTTGATTTTTTGTTAGCCTATTTTTCATTTAAAAAACTAATTGATTCAGATGATTTTACGGTTGTCAACATGATTTAAGGATAATTTTGGTTCATTTAGAAAGACACAATCTAAAATGATTCAATGACTGGAAATTGATTTAGTAATGATTTAATCAAACATGGTAAGAGTTGGATCTGTGAGTTATAGTCATACCATGGCGATTATAACAATGCAGGACAACAGCAAGCAGGTGTCAGCAAAGATAATTCCTGTTTTTCATTGTAACCATGAGCGGATTCATATGATTTCACTGTTCCTGGCATGAATTAGTGATGATATTGGTTCATGTAGAAAGACAAGATTCAAAATTATTCTGTGACTGGAAATCCTTTCAGTAACTTTTTAACTGAAAATTCAGGCAATGTGATTGTGAATTAAATGCCAGGAAACTGGACTTTGCAGATTAAATGTCATAGATTTCTGTTGTTTGTTGTAATAAAATGATGTTTAAATTAATCACTTAACTGGACATCGGGATCCGCCACAGTTATGTTGCTGTCATTATCTGTCATGGCAGGAACCTTTTAGAGATTTTGTACTCGATGCAAGGTTTATGCAGTAATCCACCAAGATTTTTTTGCCAGCATGGGTTCCATTTAAAACTCTGGTTTACAGAATGAAGCTCCATATTTCCACTGTAGGTCAAAGTAATGAGGGGTGATTTTCATTATCCTTGATTTGAGCATGATGTCCAGCCTTCCACTGTTATCGCCACTTCAGCTTGAGAGGGCGACATCTTGACATCATTCTTTAGAATTTTGCACAAGGCAGAAAAAAACTTTTTCCAAAACGTGTGGTTAGCTCTGTATCTGGCATCGTGGCTACATTGAATAAATCATTTTGCATAACCCCAGATTTTAAGTCACACACTACAGTCGCATGTCTTGCAGGAAAACAGAGGAATTGCATCAATGATATGTTTAACCCAAGCTGAGTTTTGGTCTAGTTCTTCACTTAAAATGCTGGCAATGTCTGAGGCCTCTGCAGAGCTTGTGTTATCTTGTGCTGCTGCTGCAGCTGGATCCCAGAATAAGGTGCCTAAATGGCTGCTCTGTAAAATCCCATGGTGTGTTAGTAGGTAGCTTGATAGATTTGTCAACTTGCCAGTTTTTTTTTCACCTTGACTTTAAATATCCTATGAATAGCAAGCAACTTATTTAGAATTTCACTGTTTTTTGCAAATGCCAAAGTGTTTCCAAACATTGGACTGCAATGCTGACTTTATAATTTCAAACTTGATGGAAGGTGCCATTTGCCATGCTATGTTTGAATGTCTGCCGATGTGAGACAGTGATGTCATGAACCGGTAGATCCAATTGAATAACATTTAATGTGTTAATCACGAATTATACTAAATAAAAAAGCCCTAAACAGTATTTTGAGATTAAATCCGAGTTATTTCCTAGTATTGACACAACTCTAGTATTATATTGTGAGATATGTTAGATTGATATAGATTTATGTTTAACAACCAAAATCTTTTAAAATAATTTGTATGTATTTGCTGGTGTTATGCAGTAATATGTTATTTACAGTGCCCAGTGCCAAGCTTCGATTGCATCTAAATACATTTTATTGGATTTTATGATCTTATTGAAATTTTTCCTTAACAGCACTATCAGCTTAATCAGCCAATCACACAGATGCAACTCAGCTCCTTTAGGCATCTAATAATGTTGAAAACAACTTTCTGAACCTCTAACTAAGCATTGGAATGAAGATGAAACATTGGGGATATAGTTGATTTTGAGGGTGGTATGGATGTTAGTGCCAGAGGTTTTTAGCAACTGCTTATCCATGTATACATACTCAGCTCTGGGTTTAACAAACAATAGTCTGAAAAACTCCAATATCTGGTTAGCACCAGGAATGTCGGGCAAAGAAAACTTTGTTGATGTTGAATTTCGGAGGTGAATGGGGAGACCAAGATGATGGAAAGGCAGCAGTAGCTCAAATAACAAGTTGTTACAATCAAGGAGTATAATGTCAGCAGAAATCCATACATTTCTTTTTAGATTAGAACATAAAACTAAAGCTGTTGGTCATATATGCTTGTATAGGCAAAAAAGTAGCTGAACTGGAAAGTGTTGCAGTGTATTTCTTTGTATTAGTTTTATTTATTTATTTATTTATTTATTTTAAGTATTAAGGAATGATAGAACACTATTAATGAGTTGCCCAAGGTATTCACAATAAGCCAGTTCTGTTAACTGTCAGTGTTCAATTTTTTCATTACATTTGCTACATACATCAACAAGGCAATGATGATGACCAACCAAGCATGTTTAATGTGAAAGAAAAACAATGTTTTTTTGATATTCTTTTTAGTGTTCATACTAATAATCATTCTTTGGAAACCTCTCATGAAGTAGCAGCCACAAAATGACATTTGATGTCACTATTCACTTCCACTTCATATTATTTTGTGGTTTCCGGTCCGTCATCAGAAGCTGTTACAAAGGTCCATGTGGTTTTGATGACATGTCTTTTCCTTTATGAAGAGGATTTTAAATGTGCAATTTTGCCTATTGTCCGTGCCTCTTGGCGTTTTGCTTGGCGAATAGGTCATTCTGAGATTACAGCTCTCTTCACTGTGTAATCTTGCTCAGAGGTCTTCCAAAGATTTTATTCTAAATTGTGTTGTAATCACAACACTGCTGTGTATTGCGTCTTTAAATTATTTTTGCTGGTGTGGGGGCAGAACACACAGCAAATGTAATTATTCTGAGGACTCAATAAACATTAGACAGGCATTCTTCTTACGTGATTACCACATGGAAATGTGGTAATCTACATTTAAATTCAGGGTTTAATCATTTGTTTTGAGCTCACCAACATTTAAATAGTTTTTTTTATCTATTCTCTAATACTATTTTCTTACATTTTCATGAACATAAATTTGCTATCTAGGTTTTTGTTTGTTTCTTTGTTGTTCTCACAAAAAGAAGTTTGTCTTTTTGTGTGTTTTATCAAATGTCAAAAGAAAAGTCTCTTCCGGCAGAATTAGGTGGTTTTAATGGCAAAGTAATATTGTTTTCTGTATGATAATTTCCTCTATTCATATTCTAGTTTTTCATTTTTACCCACTCATTTTTATTTTTTTTATTTTGGTATTGTACCAGGGATCACATTAACAGAACACAATATTTTTCATCCTTTCCCCGTTTTTTCTAAACATTTAAGAAAACATTTTAAAAATTAGAAGGCCATTTTGATGGCATACAATTAACACAACTGACCCATTTCGGCAGACCTTGATATTTTCAGTTTTACACACATTGTGTATTCCTGACGTAACCGAATCATTATCTATGATGTGGACACTGACCTATATGCACCTCAAAGTCAGGGAGCTGACAGGGCGTTAAAGATTTATGGACAGCACCTCTGGTATAGGAGGACATGCCACTGGCTTGTGCGATAAGGAAAGCCCTCCTTCAGAGAGTCTGGTGAACTGATCACTTCAAAAAGACAAACGTTCCCTGATTTCAAAACTTTGGCTGAAGTGGAGCTTGTAATTTCAGCCTGGAAATCAACACCGAAACCTTGAGACACTCACCTAAGCTCAAGTGAGTGCAGAGTTCAGGTCCATGTAAACCAGAAAGAAGTTGTAAGACCGTGAGTTTAGCCAATTATTTACTTCTATTTTTTACCCTGTCAGTGAATATGATGGACAGTAAAAATTATGGTCTACCCTCTGGTTTGTACCATATTTCGCCTCCCCTTAAGGGAGAATCGTAAAGTTTTGATTTCTGCCTCTCCTCCCACATGAGACCTGTTACTTTGAACATTATGTTTAGCCACTGATTAACACTCCTTTGTTCTGTTTTCCTAGACCAGACATTGTGCTGGAAGATTATTAGACTTCTGATTTTTCTTGAAAACATTATCTTTGAAAGGCATGCTACAACCTTTGCAAGTTGAACACAAATTGTGTGTTTTGCTAAAAAGAAATACGCAGTGAAACACTTTTGCATCGTTGTATTTGTTTATGCTATGAAAAAGGCAATTACATTTGACGATTAAATTAAGATGTGTTGTTAACATAGCATTTTTTGCTATGTTAACAGTTTGCCTTCTCTTTATCACAAATGGAGACCCGCCTTTGTTGTAAATATGTTTCTCCTTTTTCTCTTTTAGGTTTTTCAAGGGTGCGGTCAACCAAAGCCTTCAGCAATAGGCAGGTCTGCAAGAGGCATTTCAGACGTATTTAGCAGTCGCTTTAGACCCTTTACCCCCGAACAGAGACCTACGTCAGCAGCTGGAACAAGCCTGGATAGACTGGTATGTGGAAGAAAAAGACAGAACCTTTACATAGTAAAAGGTTACTAGAAAAATAAAAATCCACATTAACCACATAATGATGATGACATGCAGTATGAAACATAAAATAAGTATGTTTGGATACATAATAAGTAACATCTCAATCTTTTTTTATTCAAATAAAAGCCAGATTATTTAAATATAGTTTTTTTGTATGACTTGACAGTTCAATCATTCCTACATAATTTGTCATTCATTCTCCAACCTCTTCAAAGAAGAGGTTTCATTTTTAAAGGGAAAAAAAATATTGGTGAAGAAAAAGTTGGGAGGCATGCTGTGCTTTAGGTCGACTTACTGGGATGTGAGTCCAAAGGCCAGAATAAATAGAGGGGTGTTCATGTAGTTCATGGACCTCTTATGAGTTGTGAGACTTGCATCACTGCTGCACTCTGAGTAAAGAAAAATATATATTTGTATGAAAATCATACTATTGATAATCTCACAATATTGCATAAATATAGAGCTAAATAAAAGCACATACAAATTGCTTAAAATGTGAAGTGTATGTAACCACTAAAACCATATTTACAGCTTAGTATTTAACATTTGTATTTAATTCCAAAAATTCACTAGAATGACTATTTGTGCATGCGTGGGTTCTCTCCAGGTACTCCGGCTTCCTCCCACAATTCAAAAACATGATTGTTAGGCAAATTGTCCTTAGGTGTGAGTGTGTGCTTGAGTGGTTGTTTTTCCTGTATGTTTCTGTGTTGCCCTGCGATGGACTGGCGACCTGTCCAGGGTGTACCCCTGCCTCTCGCCTGTTGGAAGCTGGACATAGGCGGCAGCATACCCTCCCAACCCCAATAGGGACAAGGGTGTATAGACAATGGATGGATGGACTATTATTTTACTTACTGCAGAAGACACAATATGTTCACAAAAAATGGGAAAAATATAAAAACAGAAATTGCAAAAGATAGTATTTTGCACTTAATTATGGTTCAGAAATTAGAATTAATAGCTTTGATAGTTTATTTTTTCCAACATAACTAAATAACTGTATAAGTCTAATAAAATACTGCATTTAGGCCAATATATGTATCCCAATATATTTTAATGATTTTAATAAATGCAATGAGTTTTTATAATTTTTTTGGAAGAGTAATAAGTAGGGAAGTTGTGAGAATTTTAATTTAGGCAGCCACAAATGTAATTTTATTGTATCATGTATATAACATCTATGCAATGAAGCCTTCTTTATATAATCCTTTATCCTAACAAGGAAATCCAGGTATTAAAAACGGTATCACCCCATTGACTGAAAGCTGTTAAATGTGTGCCATGGAAACCGTCCAAAAGGATTAAAAGACAAAATCTGCAGCATAGAAGAAGGATTTAAAATCTGCAGAGTTTATTGTGAGAGTCTTGATCAATATTCATTACTTTTAAATACTAAGGAATATTTACATCTTTTTTTTAGACAAAAACATATGTGTAAAACAGCCCTGTATCATAAAAATATTTGTCTTTTCTCCATATAAAGCCCCAGCTTTGGTTACATTCACAAAGTTTATCAAAATTTTCTTATTGGCTTCAATACATAGACTTCAAAAAAGAAGATAAAAGTAAAAGCGCTTCTAGAGAAAAATCAGCAAGTTACTAGTTTTGATAATTTATTACTTAATCCACTTGTCACATATTTGATTTTTGTTCTTTGTAAACCATTGGTTTCCCCAAGGTAAGGCTGGTCGTATATGAATATATACCTTTACGTTAACATGTAATATGAACTTGTCTTCTGATTGAAATAAACATGAAAGCTTCAACTTTTAACCTACTTTAGACCAATTTGCCATATCAGGCTTGGGTTTTTATGCTGGTCTTGATCTAAACATTGATCTCAAAGTAGAAGATTTTTAAAAGATTTCACAGTTCCTCATGGCAACTCATTGCAAATCAAATGGTTTTAGGTGCTAAATCTCATAGGCTGGTGGATAAAATATTTCAGCAGCTTCATGTATCATTTAACTTTTTGCTTCACTAACTAATAGACATTCTTTTGCTTCAATTTTCGCTCTCAGTCTCTCTGTTTCTCCAATGTCCAATTAAATCTCTTTCTTCTTCATTTTTCTGCTGCTCCCAGAGGGCTGTCTGGAAGACAATGCAACACAGTGTAAGCTTTCCATTCCTATTTTTGATTTCACAAAATCATCACTCTTGTGTTTTAATCAACCTGACCAATACACTTCACTTCTTTATTTTGAGCATTTGTGTTGGTGACTTCTGTGCCCTATGATTATTTCATCATTTTGCTAGTGATATATTTATATTTTCTACTTTTGCCTGATACATCGAATGCATTGAATTACACCACAAGTGGTGACAGTGGTTAGGACAATACTTGTTGAGGCAAGATCAAATCAGATATGTAGTAATTATTTTTATTTCATCTTTTTTAAGGACAGTTTTACCTCAGATTTTAGAAGAGCAGATAGATTTTTAATTTTTTTGTTTTTTTGTTAAATTATGACTACAGTAATTTAGACTTCAAACACTCTGATATGATACTTTGATTCATTTCTGCCACATGCAAGCATCTGTACCATTTTTTATGATCTGAAACCATCATAACAAATGTTTTACATTTATACAATAAGATATATTTCTTTGGCTTTTCAAACACCTATTCCTCTAAACAAAGGAAAGTGTTTTGTTGGTTTAGATCTATACATTGGTTGGATTGGTCTTTATTTTAAACTTGCAAGCTTTTCCAGCTTCTCTTGAATTGATACAGCAATTTATCCAGAAACAAGGCTATAAAAGAAATTCCTGTTTTTTTAGATGGAGTAAATTAAAGAAACGTAAAAATGACGAAGCAGCATATTTTCCATAAATTCTCTTTACAATGTATTATTTACTGCAAAGTCACATCCTTTATTCTTCCTAATTTAGAGTGAAAGGTTAAAAGCTACAAGAAATGAGTGGCATTACTTCGTAATTATCCTATATTATATAATCATCTCTTCTCCAAAAAAAACAATAATATAATTTAATCAAACAAACCAATCAGGGGAGATGTTTACTGACTGAGATAAAACAAAAATTAACAATTTGAAAAATAACCAAGTCTAAACAGAAGTGTTGCAAATAAATATTTTTAATTATAATAATCAATTAATCCTTTATATATCATAAAGTCAGCATAGTAGTCATAGTAGTCATGCTCAGTGTGAGGGATTGCTGTAAAGTGAACGTCAACACAAGTCATTGTTTCGGTGGGCTGATTCCAGAGGAGTGAGGGCTGCAAGTCAGTGCAATCTACTGGGGTTTCTCAGATTGAAAACTTTTTCCAACTGATTTACAATGATGTATCTATGATTTAAATTGATTTTCTTGTAAAGTGCATTGAGACGACATCTGTTGTAAATTGGCTCTATATCAATTAACTGATTCTTGATTCTTGAAAATACAAAAAGTTCAAACTGATGGTATGATTCAAACTAGACATTTAAACACATTATATCAAGCAGCATGTAGCATTTTTGCCAATTAGACAGACACTGAAAAGAAAACACTGAAAGGACAAAGTCTGATACAATTATGTGAACAGCAGGATGAACAGTGTAACAAACAATTGCCTGCAGGACATTAGCATTCCGTTTAAAGTGCTCTGGTGCTTTAGTAAAACCCCAGAAGGTTACGAACTAAACACTATGACTCTTTGACAGAAAGCATTTCTACCTCAAAATAATAATCTGTAAAGTATGTATTATTATTTTATTTATTTATATGTTGTAAACTAAACTAGTGTTTCTGATAAGTTCTGTTTGGGGTTCTAGAGAGGAGTGTCTGCTGGATAGTTTAACCCCAAATTCAGGATGGCATACTGGAATACTCTACACACTCAGAGGGCAAAATATCGAGTCTTTGGTTCTTGTTTGTTGTTGTTTTTTTTTTTGTTTTTTTTTTGTATTGTTTTTTTTTAAATTATACTTTCAGCATTACAAGAGAACACAAAGAGTGGAAATGAAGTGAAGTATAACAACATATGAAACTTATAATATGAGGAAAATGATTTATACATGTATGTATATACAAGTACCTACAGATAAATAAAGAAATAAACAACAACAAAAAATAAAATAAACAAAAAGGTGGTGTCATGGTACAGTTGTAAACCTAACTGATGCAGTGACAAGTTTTTGAGTTCTTCAACAACCATATCAGACGAAAAATCATGTGGTCCTGAAACTACTGGGTTTGAAGTCCAACACACTATAAAAGACAGGTTAGAAGTTATCTTCTTCATGAAGGAGAAGGGGTCAAGCAAAATTATGAATGGTCGTTATTAACAATCCTTTAAAATGTTTCGTGAAAACTGACAACCATGTTTATAGAAAAAAGTTTATAATTTCCACACCCACAATGCACAGGGAATTCAATGGATATACCATAGAAAACCTCTGATCTATGGACTCTACGGAGTAATGGAATAAAATCATATGGTCTGATGAGTCCAGATTTAAACTGTGCCAAAGTGATGGCCAGATCAGGGTAAGAAATGATGCATCCATCATGTTCGGTGCCTACTGCACAAGCCAGTAGGGGCAGTAATATGATCTAAGGTTGTTTCAGTTGTTTAGATCTAGGCTCAAAATAATATGCGGCTAAAAGATGATAGTTGCTGCCGTAGCTTATCAAAACTATACCACAGCAAGGGCGTCTTGTAAACATAGCAACAGGCAATCCAAGGAACTATAAATAAGTTCTTGCTTGGTAAGTCTAGTGGTATAGAACTGCTGATAATCATTAATAAGTTCAAAGCTAAGTTTGTAGTGGTGGCTACTAGTTATTTCGTTTAGTCGCGTGTTAAATAAAGTTCTGTTTCAGTATTTTAACAACCACACAGTGTTTTTATAAAGTAAATACCGTAAACTACTATATCGGTTAAATTATAGATATAAAATATCGGTTAAAAAACATACCTTCTAACTGGTAGATGACCATTCGTACTCCCAATGTAAAAGTCTAAATATTTATATTTTATTGTAGCATACATAATGCAAAATGTGTTTACTGTTTTAAACAAGTTCAGAACAGGAAACAAACTTTACTAAATGTTTTATCTTATACTGTTTTTATTAATTCTGTCAGTAATTACCAGGTGTATTACTGTTTGATATCTATCTCTGTCACTCAGTCACATTGTTGACAGAATATTATCCTTAGTTTCCCATTACACAAATGCTCACTTAAAAGAATTGTAACGGATGTCTTAAACGGATGCAATCATTGATTTTTTGACCATTTTCTAAATATTTTAGACCTTCTTAATGGATTTTTAGTTGTTAAGCATGGTAGAAATAGGGATGCAGCTGGAAAGAAAGCAAATTAGTCATTAGCAGTGGCGAGGCCTTTTTCCACACTCCATTTAACTTGTTTTAGCAGAGGGCCAGGACCGGGAACTGATCTTACAAAAAAAATAATGAAATATTTTTCTCCTAGGGGAGGAAAAAAAACAATAAACAATTCAATAATTGATCAGTGGTTCTAATTAGTCACAATAATTTTACCTTGATACACATTTTGGTATGTAGTGCGAATACATTTTTGTAAAAACAATACATTGTTACTGCTAGAGAGATTTAAAAATAGTAACTTACAATGCATGAGAAGTGACTCTCACCTGATCAGCCTCAGAAATGGTATTGGACACTGGTCCCATATGAAATTGTTTATAGGCTTGAGTCATTAACTATAAAAAAAGTCAGTGAAGATAAGTGTCAAATATGATCAGTGGTAACATATCCAAAGTGGCAGAATCTATGAGTCATGCTTCAAAACAGATCCAGTTACAGTATTAATTGAATTGTGGCATATAATGTAAATCTTTTTAGTCTTTTTAATGGTTTGAGCAGATGAGGGGAAAAGAAAAATGTTAAGAGCAGTTACTCACATTGGCATGCTAATTTGCTGTACTTGGCATGCTGGGAGGATGTTTTAGCAGCAGTAAAAACTGTGGGGTATCCATGCTGTTGAGATTTCTTTATTTTTTTTTGTAGTTAGGCTTCTTTAGAGAGCTCACTACTTGGCAGATACAAAGGAAATAAACAGTGGTTGCAATTAATGGTGTTAATGTATAAATTATACGGCTTCTACCAGTTAGTAAAATTATATAAATCTAATTTCAAGTGTATAAAACTAAGTAACTCAAATTTGACCATATTACTTTATAAACACAGACAAAACCTGTACAAAAATTATAATTAAAAAAATCCAAGATAAGTAGATGATAATTTCAAGTGTATATATAAATGTATATGTTTTTTATTATTACTATATCCAATATAGTTTATTTAATTTAAGAATTCTATAGAAAAACTTTAGGATCAAAAAAAGCAGGTGGTATAGTGTTAGCAATATTGAACCATTCACTAAAATAACGGTAACATTGTTGCTTTCTTTTCACTTAGTTGTCTATACAAAGGGGTGTAAATAGATTAGATTTACCACTGGGAGAAAAATGCTTATCAGAAGAATAAAGCGGGGATGGAGTAGACACAATGTATTTTTAGGTCTGTGCTTGTAAATTGTTCCATAGATAACAACTATTTATTGTAAAATCATCATTTCACAATCATTTTTTTAAAATATACTAGAGAAGTTGCAGATCATTATCATTTCAATAGGTTATTTAGACATTTTCACTCCGTGTTGAGGGCTGGTTTGCCTAGGTAATGAAGTGAACAACTGAGAGTCAATTTAGTCTGTCATGGGAGATACATTTGATTGATTAAAATGCAGTAAAGTATTATGTCTGAAACTACAAAGGAAAAACCATGTTCCAAACCCATTACAGTTTGTTAGTTTGCATTTTTTTTTTCATCATTACCCCCATGACACAGTTTTTATACTTTCATTTTATGGCTATAGCTTCATTGTTTGAGATGGCCTATGCTAAGCCCTGAACAATTACATGTCTGTCTTATGCTCTTCATAAGTCCTCTTTAGAAGTACAATACTTTTATGTTTGCAAAGTTGTCAATGCAAACGGTAAATATAGCATTACAGACAATGAATAAAAAACTAATAATCATATTGAGTTTGGTGGCTATAGTATCTATGGCTCCACTTTCCACAAAAACAAAACTAAGAAAAAGGAGAACTTGGAGGGAAGAAAAACTTGATTATAATTTGTCAGTGAGCCACTAAAGAGGAGAAAATAAAGCTAGACACCTGTTGTGTTGGACAGCTGCTTGAGGAAATATGCGCAGAATGATGCATGTTGCAGGGAGATATGATGCTAAAATACAAAAATGTGGAAATGTCTTCTTGTTTATAAATTCCAGCTTCTCTTCTTGAGCTCTTCTATGCGTTTGCTGCTCTGTTGGACCGCTTCCATTGCGAGAGAAGCATATGTGATGACCACAAAAGTTTCACATTTTGTGTTTATGGAAAAAAATTTAAAAAGAGAATAATAAGAGTCTTTTATTTTAAATACAAATTCTTGTAATTTATTTTGAAAAAAGGTACCCCAAAGAGTTTGCATTTATTTGTGTAGTGGTTAATTTTGCCATTTAATGTGTATATTGCAATGTTTACTCCACGCCAGCAGGGGGCGAGGGCGGGTACAGGTTTTAGTGTCTTGCATTGCATTTTCCCTCATTGAAATCCTTGAGATCCTTGAAACTGGCAAGCCGTGTCCTCATCTCTCTCCTTTTTTCAGGTTTGTAAATATACAAATATGCTTTGAAACTAGGGATTAGCCAAGCAGAAGTGTATTGGTGATGTTTGTGAACCGTTTTATGTTGTAATTTTCGATGAAGCCTTATGGTGAATTTGTTAGAAGTAAGTTTGAAACACTGAGGCGGAGCCTAGCCGTTTAGCAGCGTAGTGATCATGCACGACACGAAACAACTCAGTTTAATGCACACGCCTCCCCCATGTGAACATACACTTGAGTAATGTTTTAGAAATGGGTGACCTCGATGTTTATTGTTTATTTCGCTGTCTGTAAGGTCCCCACCATTTGTTTGAAGTGTGTTTTTGCTAAATGGGTTCATGAAGGAAAATAGGTGACTGTTTAAAACGAGTTTTGTTTACATTAAGTATTTAGGTTTATGAGGGTAAAACGTAGTACTGTAATTATTTAAAATGAAGTAAAATGCTTTGAGATGGAGTTTAAAAGTAAGCTGAACGTTATGCTGGTTAATAAGACCATTGTCTTTGTATTTCATTTTTGATAAATAGGTTAAAACATTAAGCTGAAGAGTAAGTGAACATGTATTTTGGAGAAAAGGGATTTATTTTGTCATGGACTTTGTACTGAAGACATTGGGGTTTTTGTGTTGACATGGACACTCAAATTCCTTGAGTATGCTCAAAGGACATTAAACTTTTGAATATGTTGAACATAAGAAAAGAAACTTAACACAGGAAGTGTATTGAAAATATAATATTTTAATAGATTGCTGCAAGATCCTTGAAACTGGCAAGCCGTGTCCTCATCTCTCTTCTTTATTCAGGAACATACGTGTTAACCAAGGTGCCGTTGCTACGGTACCCGTTACAGATTTTTGGTGGCCCGTACGGGGAGCGGCGTCAGATGCGAAGGCGACAAATACTACCAGAATCAGCCGTGTGAAGCGCTTCAGCAGTTGATGGCACTTCAGCCCATGTACTTGGAGGAAGATTGGGACCGACATCTGCGATGTCAGCGCCTCATCAGCTCTCCAGCTTGTGAAGAAACAACCTACCTCAACAATCCATCATCTGAGATGCACAGGCAATACATCCACCACAATGAGTGCCTGTTAGGCGACGACAGTGCGAGGCAACCGGAACCAGACCTGGAGCCACGGATGAAAGAGCTCCCTGGAGGAGCGACTAACGACGAGGAAGAAGGAAAAGCAGTCATGACGGACAGTGAGAGAAAAGGCTTGTGTGGGACATCAAGAAAAGTCTGCTCACTCTGACGGCAGATGAACTTTTCCAACTAGCTCACAGTGTTGGTCCGGTGCCGGGGAAGGATGTATCCACGCTTCAGGTTGGTGAGGAAGATAGTTGTTTTGATTACATCCAAGCTTTCATGAACAGTAACACTCTCATGCAATCTGAGGATTCAGGTATGGCTGTGGAGTTGGAGTTGAATGATACTGTAAATAATGTCATTCAGACTCGTAATGTTGAGTCTAAAACAACGGCAGATGATATGCATAATCTAATGTCAACCCCAGATCTTAGCGAGAAGCTGAGACCAGGTCAGCCAAATGCACTTACCGATGATATGGTGACCAGTGTTCCTAATGCTAAAATAACCCACACAGCTGAGGTTAGCCCAGCTACCCCCTTACCAACTACCATTCCACCACTCACACACCCTGTCACAACCACACACAACTCAGACACAATCAAGTTACAGAAAATGCTCACTACTTTTCTACAATACATCAACAATCCCACATCACCACTCACTCTCACACCTACCCCAATACAACCTACACCATTACACTTTACACTACCACCTGACATCAAACATGCACCTGAACAACACACACCTGAACGAAACACACATGACAAACATGACCGTGAGACTGAAATACTGAGAGGCGTTCTCAGAATTATCTAACTAGGCCACTTTATAGACATGCTAATGCACAAGGACGATTTGACCATGACGGGCTGAAGGGCTTCCTGCAGTCCCATTTAGGTGGGCGAAGCAAAACAGAGCTCTTGCAAGAGCTTATGTGTACGAGACAAAATGACAGTGAAACCCCCCAACAGTTCTTGTACCGTGTCATAGGTCTGAAACAAAAGATACTGTTTGCTTCAAAAAACGCTGACACAGAAGTGAAATACAATGCGAACTCGGTTCAAGACATTTTCCTACACACCATATATCAAGGCCTTAGCCACAAACATAATGATATACGCTGAGAACTGAAAACAGTACTTTCTGATAGCAGTGTGCCTGATGAGATAATTCTGAAACAAATGATGAAGATAACAAGCACAGAGAATGAGGGACAGAGACGTTTGGGGTCAGCCGTGAAACAGAAACAAGTAAGTGAGCATAGCACTGAGCTAGTGGAGGTTGAAGTCGCAGCTACACAAAGCAGTTGTTCGAAGAAAGACGCTCCAGATAAACGGCCTACGGCTAATGCACTCCAGCAGTTAACTGAAAAAGTAGCAGAATTAATGACTAAAGTTGAGCTACTGCAACGGCAACAGCAAACTCACAGCTCCGTGCCCTGCCACCACTGCAAAGCTCAAGTGGAACAAAAGAAACCTAAGTCATATAGCTGTGCTAACTGCCTCGCAAAGAGCCTCACAGGTTGCACTCACTGTTTTTACAGTGGTGAAGACGGCCACAGAGCAGTAGGCTGCCTGAAGAAGCCGAAGCGTTAGGAAAACTGGAGTCGGTCGCTGCAAAGGGACAACAAGTGACCGGGTCTCATATTCAGTCCCACAGTGTCAAGTGCAATGAGAGCTTGCAGAAGACCTAAAGTAAACGATGAAAGTGACCCCTAATCCCCCCTTTTCCTACCCATTCAAACAAGTAGGCGTCTAGCCAAGTTCATAGGTGCCAAGGCCCTTGCACAATGTGTCCTGAATGGTTTGACAGTTGATGCGCTTTTAGACACCGGAGCTCAGTTGAGCATGATCGATCGAAGCTGGAAGAAGAAATACATACTGGATGCACCGTTGAGGCCCCTCAGTGAGATTTTTGATGACGAGGAGCTGGAGATACAAGCTGTGAATGGAGGAGTCCTTCCTTTTGACGGCTGGGTCCTCATTGCAGTCAGCTTTGCCAGAAACTCTGCTCTTAGCCAGTCTATAATGGTGCCTTTCCTCATCAGTAGCATAAACCTTGAACGACCAATCCTTGGATTCAATGTGCTTGAGGAAGTGGTTCAGGATAGACCAGCAGAGATCCTTCCAGCCCTCACCACACTCCTCTCTGATTCCATATCTGCCTCTGTGGATCAGGTGGAGCTGCTGGTAAACTTCATTCAGGCAGGCAAACCCGCCACGTGTCCCAAACTGTTAAGAACTGGCAACTATGATACTGCAGTTCCAGCTGGACAGTTGCTTGGGTTAAGTGTCAAGTCCCGTCAGCTGTGGATCGGTCAGACCCTCTTCTCTTGTTTGAACCTGAAGAAAACAACGCCCATCTCACAGAACTTGAGATTGGGGAGGGCCTGCTTGAAATGCAATCTGTGAAGCGACCTTATTTAACAATACCAGTAGAAATTGCACAAAGCATCCTGTGATCATACCAACAAAAACTGTTCTGGGTAGTGTCCATGCTAGGGTGATTGAGACCAGCCCACAGGAACTGTCCAGGCCCAAAGTAGTAGCCAATGCTGCAACAACACCAGCTGCTCAAACTGCTCCAGGGTTATGGAAGTCTCCTGTGGACCTCAGCCACCTTACTAAAGAAGAACAAGGCAAAGTAAAGAAAAAGCTTTGGGAAGAATCAGCTTATTTTGCTTGAGACAGTCATGATATTGGCTGTATTCCCACTTTACAGATGTCAATCAACCTCAAGGATGAGATGCCAGTGCAGACAGCGTACTCCTCCATCCCTAAGCCACTGCTTAAAGAGGTGAAGGAGTATGTGCAAGATTTGTTAATGAAAGGTTAGATTGTCAAATCAAAGTCCTCTTATGCTGCGCCAGTGGTTTGCATCCGAAAAAAGGACGGTACTCTCCGCCTCTATATAGATTATTGTCTATTGAATCAGAAGACCATCCCCGATCGACATCCCTTACCTAGGATACAAGACCTGACTTACACCCTTGGTGGCTACTCCTGGTTCAGCATCTTCGGCCAAGGCAAAGCCAACCATCAGGGTTTTGTTTCCAAAGACTCAAAACCTGACCACTTTCATTACTCCCTCGGGACTGTACGAATGGGTCCGTATCCCATTTGGCCTCTCGAACGCCCCTGCGGCTTTCCAGCAGAGTATGGAAGAAATGCTAGGTCACTTGAGAGACGACTACTGTCTCCCGTATCTTGACGATGTTCTTTGCTATGCAGAAACCTTTGACAAGCATGTGGAAGGGGTCTGCAAAGTATTTCGAGCACTTCAGAGACACGGGTTGAAGCTAAGACCTGAAAAGTGTGTGGGTCGCCTTGTGTCAGCTCAAGGAGTGAGGATCGATACCAAACACCTGGATGCAGTGCAATCATTAGCCAGCAGGACGCCACAGACAGTTGGAGATGTGAGAAAGCTCACCGTTTTTTTGGGCTATTACCGCTCCTACATCCAGGATTTTTCAAGGATAGCGAAACCCATCTATGAGCTACTACAAGTCAAGCCGGGACAAGCGCCTGTAGAGCGTGTTAGAGGCAAGGGTCCACTACTACCGTCCGGGAACACCTGTAGAGTGGACCACCGAACACCAGCAAGCCCTTGACCATCTCGTTTCTCTCCTTGTTAGCCCCCCTGTGTTGGCATACCCCAACTTCAATGCACCTTTCGTATTATACACAGATGCTTCAGACCAGGGACTGGGTGAAATCCTCTACCAACACCAGGATGGCAAGTTGAGAGTCATCGGGTATGGGTCTAGGACCTTAACTGCGGCTGAGCAAAACTACCCTCTGCACAGTGGGAAACTGGAGTTCCTTGCCCTAAAGTGGGCTGTAGGTGAAAAGTTCAGAGATTACCTGTGTTATGTCATGATAAGCTTGCGGGAGCGCAACGTGCAGACGAAGCCATCAATGAAATGATTAAGTTGAAAGAGGCAGGTACACCCCTTGACTGATGAGATACGGAAAGCTGCAAGTGGAGCCACTAAAAGACTGTTCCATGAATGGGGAAAGCTCGTTTTGGAAAATGGCATCCTGTGCAGGCGTGCCAATGGCAGAAAGCAGTTGGTGCTCCCTGCCAAGTACAAAAACCTTGTCTTAAAGAAACTCCACAATGACATGGCTCACGTTGACACAGAAAGGGTCCTGAACCTTGCCAGAGAGAGATCCTATTGGCCATTCATGGCAAAAGAGATTGAAGACCATATCACTTAGAAATGGCCATGCATAAAGTCAAAGAAGCCAGTTACTCATGTTCGCGCCCCAATAGGTAGTATCACATCAAGCTCACCCCTATAGTTGGTGTGAATTGACTACTTACATCTGGAGACCAGCCGGGGTGGCTATGTGTATATCCTAATGGTTGTTACCAGGTTCACTCAGGCCTACCCGACGAAAATAAGAGTGGAAAGACAGCGGCTGAGCGCATCTTTAATGACTTCGTCCTCCGTTTTGGATATCCCTCAAAGTTGCACCAAGTACAATTGTACCATGCGTACAATTGTACTTGGCACGAGTCGACAGGCTTCTCCACCTTCTTTCTCCTTTATGACCGTCATCCTCGTCTTCCTATTGATCTTCTATTCAGGTTGCTTGAAGACACAGAGCCTTTCTCGCCGAAGAGATACGCAAAGAAGTGGGCAAAACAGATGTCTGAGGCCTTTCCAAATGCCAGTGAGAACAGCAAAAAGGCCAGCGCCAAAGGCACCTGGCGATTGAGTCTTAGTCCGGAACCTCAGTGAGCGTGGTAGACCAGGAAAACTAACGTTGTTCTGGGAGAAGGCCATCTACGGCGTGAAAGAACAGTTTGATGATGACCCAGTGTACGTATATATCCCGAGTCTGGGGACCAGAAAAAGACAAGAACCCTCCATCGCAATCTTCTCTTACTCGTGAATGACCTTCTAGTCGAAGAGCCTCCACGACAGGCTGCTCCTGAGAAGACAACCCAGATAAGGAAACGACAGATCCGACTTACCAACCCAGAGTGTGCAAACCCACCGCAAGCAGATTCAGACTCTGACTCGAATTCCAACTCTGATGGTCCCCGTTACTGGCTGAGGATACCCACTGAGAGGATACAGGAGGTACCTACCGTAGCCCTACCACAATGACCAGCCATCACTGCGAGTCACCCGATTCCAGTACCTGTACGAAAAGAGGTGAGACTACTTACCTGAAGCGGATCCGGTACCTGTAAGGGAAACAGAGACAGTAGAACCTGAACAGGATGAAGTCCAGTCTGATGATGTGAGACCTGAGGAGCAAGATGGATATGCTGAGGCTCCAGAGGACGTCCAGGAAGACCAGCCTCTGGTCAATGCAATGCCAGACCAACAGACAGAGGTCAGAAGGTCAAGTCAGAACAGACAACCTAGACAGATTTTTACATATGAGAGGCTTGGCCAGCCCACATGAACAACACAAGTTAATATGGCCAAGACAAACTTACACTAACCTGCTTACACTGCACCTCACACTACCAACCCTTGCACCAACTCATTCCCTATGCAACACCAACATACCCCTTCAACCTCTGTCCCACGCCTTATCCTCCCTTTGAATACATGCCTTACCCCTTACCATCACATCCATATATTTTACCTGTTCCTGTCACCTGTTAGGAGAAAGAGAACTTTGGTTAAGAAGAGTTGAGTAGAAAATGGTGGGACCCATTTATTTTTGTTGGGGAGTGTGTGATGACCACAAAAGTTTTACATTTTGTGTTTATGGAAAAAATTGTAAAAAGAAAATAATTGTCTTTTATTTTAAATAGAAATTCTTGTAATTTATTTTGAAAAAATTACCCCAAAGAGTTTGCATTACTTTGTATAGTGGTTAATATTCCCATTTAATGTGTATATCGCAATGTTTACTCCACGCCAGCAGGGGGCGAGGGCGGGTTCCAGTGTTAGTGTCTTGCATTGCATTTTCCCTCATTGCTGCAAGATCCTTGAAACTGGCAAGCCGTGTCCTCATTTCTCTCCTTTTTTCAGGTTTGTAAATGTACAAATATCCTTTGCATATAGCACTTAGGTTTATGACTGTTAAAAACAAGTTTTGTTTACATTAAGTATTTAGGTTTATGAGGGTAAAATGCAGTACTGTAATGATTTAAAACGAAGTAAAATACTTTGAGATGGAGTTTAAAAGTTAGCTGAACGTTATGCTTGTTAATAATACCATTGTCTATGTATTTCATTTTTGATAAATAGGTTAAAACATTAAGCTGAAGAGTAAGTGAACATGTATTTTGGAGAAAAGGGATTAATTTTGTCATGGATTTTGTACTGAAGGCATTGTAGTTTTTGTGTTAAAATGGACACTGAAATTCATTGAGTATGCTCAAAGGACATTAAACTTTTGAATATGTTGAACATAAGAAAAGAAACTTAACACAGGAAGTGTATTGAAAAGATAATATTTTAATAGATTGCTGCAAGATCCTTGAAACTGGCAAGCCGTGTCCTCATCTCTCTCCTTTTTTCAGGAACATACCTGTTAACCAAGATGCCGTTGCTACGGTACCCGATACACATACTGGATGATTTTAACATTTTTTGTTGATCTGCATTACCTAAAATGAAACAAAGCTTAATGGCAGATTTGAATTCTAATCCACGTAATATAATTGACAGCTTTCCACATGAACTTACTTACTGTGAACTTAGGTTTGAACTCTGCTACTCACACAGGAAACCTAGTTTTGCAATGTGTATCAATTAAATTTTTTAACATATGTTACATTTACTAAAGTAACATCCACACTTTTGCTTCCCTGCTGGAGTTGTAATTCTAAATAGCAAAATTAAATAAATGTAGATTGAAGTGCTTATAAGTGAAAAGGAAAATCCCTCATAACCCAATTAGAAAAGTACACAGAAACCTTTTTAGCAGTTCATCCGTAAAGCTGCACTTCAAATCTGCATTTCGTGTGGAATGCTCTTGCACTATCTGCCCTTCTTCATCTATGTATGTGTCTCTCACAGAGCCCACAAGAAGGCAAAGATATCAAAATATTCTGTACAGGGTGCCAGTTATATTACCTGTGCGTTAAATGGTTCTTTTAAAACTGGAAATAAACGAAGTTATGAAGCATCGGACTTATTACAGAATTAATTGCTTTTACAGCAATGAATTAGCTACCAAAAGGTTATTTGTTTAGGAAAACGCTTTTACAAGAACATTTAACAGTAATTAGTGATTATCAGTGTTAAATAATCATGCCATTGGGTAGTAATTCCACATAAAGGCTGCACAGCTAGCGTTTTCTGACAGACCCTGCTTAGCGATTACAACACTTGTGTCAAATCAACACAAATCCTTCTGAATGAGCAGGTATAAGCACCTGTCTAGCAGAAACTCTGTGACGAGTTGATTGGTTTTGAATCCCTTTTCGGCTTTCAATGCCCGCCACCGCAAAAAGCAGTAATCTCCGAGACAAACTCGTGTTTTGTTCATCTCTGCAGGCGTCTTTATTTTTTTCTCAGCGACTTCGAACACGGTTTTTCTCGTTCGAGCTTCCGTTTTCGCTGCCGTATGGGGAGAACCTCTCTTCAATGGTGAATGATGCGTCTTGTCCGCCCCGTTTTATTTCCTAAACGACAACCTGCGCATGCGCAAATTCAAACATGAGCGCGCCTTGTATGGATCGGGTGGGTGGGGACAATAGTGATATACGTCATCGCGTGAACTTTATTTCCGCATTGACACCACCAGTCGTTTTTGATTGGCTGTAATTTTCAATGGGATTTTCCATTGAAATTTTTCTATTGAAAAGATCCTCTCCTATACATTTAAGTTATATCAGGAAGAATTTCCCAAAAATTCTATCAACTATTATGAAATATACCTGGTATGTAAAATTTAGACATTGACACTTGTGATTTTCTTGCCATTAAGCATATCTAAATATTTTTAATCATCCAAACAGGAATGGGCTTTAACTGTATACTTTTATCTAAAGGTAAGAAATAAAACATCATACTTTCCTACAAAACTTTTATTTCCAAAAGCAAATGTATTTTTAGACTGGATGTTTAATATCCCGTGTCATGTACAAAAGTGCAGGAAATATGATGCGTGTTGCTGTAAACACAGTAAACAGCCTGCAGAACATTATAGATTTCTATAGCATTTTTATTATAGCCAAAAAAGTCAAAATAAAATGCTAATCTTCATAATATATCACATAGGAGTGATTGAGAGCGTTTTTGTGATCAAATTTTGTATTGTAAAGCTACAATGTAAATTCTTTATTGAGCAAATTCCAATATTTAAACATCAACCATCTAATTGTAACATTAATCTTTATTCCACTTTAGGGTAAAAATAATTTTTATAACTAATTTCCCATTTCAAGCAAAACTTGACCAGTTCTCTAACCCAGGTTAATTCATCCTCCAAACAGCATGAGTTCAGAAGCTGCCAAAAAAGCCAGGATGAACTGAAATCTGCCTTCCAGTTCATGCATCCAATTTCAGAGGCTTCAGCCTCTCTGCTCATTATGTCTTTTAATCACTCTAGTTACTGCATTGCTGAAGGTAAAGGGTATTTACACTAGTTTAACTCCTTGGAAAATGATTCATTATGCTCTCCCAGATAGGTAAGGCAAACTAAAGAGACTTAAAGGTATTTAGGAAAATCCTATTAAACACAATGTCTAAAGCAGTAAGTTTCAAAATGCAGTCACATTGTGCTTAGAGTAAGCTAACCCAATTGCTGGGAGCAAAATAGTAAAGGGACCATTAATGTCCCCTCTCTTTGGAGATTTTTCTACTTTTCAAATCCTGCCTTAGCTTGGCTTTATGTAATTCAAGGCCCCCAATTTCAGACAATGATTCAATTTGCAATTGTATTAGCAGGTATGCTGCTGAAGTCGATGTTACCTAGAAACCGAGGGACTTCTCATCCCATATTCTATCAAAATATAAATAATTCTAAAGTCTATTTTTGAATACTTTTTAAATAATTATTTTATTTATTAGATTATCTATTATTTTATTCATTTACTGGCTATTTAATCTAATGTCACATCAGTTTAGCCATCTATCCATCGATTGGTGGTAGTTTATCCAGGATTGGTCAAGGGGGCCATACATCCAGAAGGGAACCCCAAACATCTGTTTCCCTAGCAAAATCTTTCATTGATGCCAAGACATTCCCTTCCCTACTGGATGAGTCTTCCCAGGTTCTCCTCTAAGTGGGATGTGGCCAGAAAACCTCAGAAGGTAGCACTCAGGGGAATTTTTTTCGAATGCTTGAACTACCTCAACTGACTCTTTTAGATGTAGAGAAGCTGTGTCTCTACTTTGAGCTAACCCTAAATGAGAGAGCTCTTAACCCATCCTGCCACTCTCCGAGTAAGCCCATTTCAACAACTGCTTGTATCCAGGATCTAATTATTTTTGTCTTGATCCATATCTTGTGTTTATAGGTGAGCGTTGGAATTTAAGTGAACCTTTCAATCAAGAATTGTGCTGGGAGTTGGAATGGAGGAAGGGTTGGGACATTTTGCCGGATAGCCTGGCCTGTTGCTCCTGGGGATAGCCTTGCTCACTAAAACCCAGTCAGGGAGTTGGCCCTATTGGGATGTTTTTCAGTGTCCTGTTGCCCATCCCCTTCTCCCTAAAATATGGATACATTACACATAAGTAGGGTCTTAAAATGTGACAAGATTGATCTTGCAGATGTAAGAGCACCATGCAATTTGAGTGCACATAGTTCCTTCACTGGTGTGCAGGGGATAGCCTGAAGGTCGTATCAAATATCATATGGGTTGTTTTGCAAATGGACAGTTTTTTTTTACTCACCTGAACATAATTTCTAATTTCTATCAAATGAAGATCCCACATAAATTTGCCATAATAGCAACAAATGTACTGTTCTTTAAATTTATTATTTCTGTTTATGAATATCATATCAAACACAGATAAAGTCATTTCTAAAATGGTATGGTAGGGTCATAGGCTAATAAAACTTTTGGTCAAGGAGCTGATACACAAAACCAATACCAAAGAAAAAACTGCCGTAGCTTTTAAAAAGATATTTACAGTTCCCTGCAAAATGTTGTAAAAATTAGGCTTATTAGTGCCATCAATTAGTCTCTGATGTATGTGCTTTTATAGAAAGTGCTTATGTTCGGTTTCTTCAGACTTCACTATGTTTAGGTACAGATTGGAGTCTTTGTTTCACATGCTGCATCACTCATGGAGAGTGTTTTAGACACAAACATAAAGTATTCTAGTGAATGAAATGGCTTTTTATTCTGTTCTGTTGATACAATTTCTTTTCTAATGTTAGTCAATACTTGTTCAATTTGAATTATCTGCTTTTCAGTTCGCTACTCTTGAAATAAACAAAAGGTGCAGCTTTTCACCTGTCAGACCAATTCCTGGCACAGCATTATGTTTCATTCTAATATGTTTCACTGTAAAAGGTCAAGACAAAACCATGTTAGAACTATTAAGCAACTCTCTTAATTGAAGTTTGTCTAGTAACTTTACCTCCAGACTAGAAGCTGTTTGTGAAGTTTTTTTCACTCCCAAATGGTATGTTTACCCTTGGGAAGGGAAGTAGTTGTATATGAAATGTCCATCTGTGCTTACATTAGCCACGACACTGTTTTAAGCATGAATGAGCAGTTTTAAAGCTGCTCAGTGTTTGTCTCCTTTGATTTTTTTTTTTTTACTTTAGCACCAGAAAACAAGATCCGTATAACTTTTATTAAGTAGTCTTCAACTGAAAGATTTTCAGACAAGGTATAACAATGATTTGGATGTTTGGGGTGGATTTAAAAATAAGTATTTTGTTATTTACATTTTGCTGTGTTAGTCTGATTGAGTGCCAAATATAATCTAAATTTTTTTCATAATTTTAAATGAATGCTACAAGTATGTAAACCATAGATGTGTGATATTATTCTGTAACGTTTGTACACTTATTTAATTTACATGTAGGAACCATACAGTTATATGTTTAAATATTTTCAGACAAGCAGAAACTGTTGAAGACTTGCTTTGAAATATTGTTGTTGCTTCTCTTAATAATGTTCTCAACAGATGTGCGTGTATCATATGTTCTCCTCTGTAAATACCTAATGTGTTTAGATAAACATGTGAAGTGATAGCAAGTGCACACATAATGCCTTAGAAATCTTTATTTGGTGACGCTGCTGTTATAGATGTACTATGTGAACTGCATGCAAAGTATAGCTGCTTCCTGAAGTAAGAAGTCTCAGACGTGTGGAGGATTTCATTAAAGGTAGAGAGCCTGTGCTAATTGTGCAATTAGGTGTCAATATGATCCGGAAAAGTCCTGTATTCCATATAGGAAAATATGTTGATGTGTTTCTATACTTGTTTCTGGATTAATACAATTACTTACACTGTGCTTTTTAGGTTTAGAGTAAAATAAAACACTTTAACTTACTTGATCAAAAAGGAACCAAATCAAACCTACCTAAATATGAGAATTTCAACCTTTGCAATTAAGCTTAGTTTTTGTAGGATTATCACTGTCTTCTTTTCATTCTGCCTTTCTACCTTCTGCATTCACACAAGTTGTAAAGAAGAATATACAACCAAAAAAAGGTCAAAAGAAAACAACAGACAAAATGCTAAAACCATAGAAAAATAAAAAATCGTGCAAATAACAAAACTACTGCAAGTATAAAATGCTCCAAATTTGCTGTACTAAATATACATGCTCCAGACACAGTCGATCACTAAATCATATGGGATCAGACTGTCAGTAAAGAGGGGATGTCATAATATAACATGGACATCTAGAAAAAAGTTTGAGAAGGAACAAAAAAGTATGTTTTACTTCATGTGTTTTATAAACATGCAGTCATTTACAATATTACATAAGAGTACCACATTTACTTACATTTCTAATGCGTCAATCACTGCATTCTGAGGTCTATGTAGTAGACCATTACTAGCATTGCCATGTATTATTAATGTATTTGCCTTCTTTATAAGTTTTTGGTCTAGGCAAGTATTTTCATTAAAGGAGAGGAAGAGAAGGATAACATGAATTACACTCATATGTTTATAAAAGGGAAAATTTGATAAAAAGACTTTCTTTGCAGTAGACTAACCTTGCAGACCTACTAATAATATTCCGTAATAAATGTAACCTCCATTTTTTGGAGATGTTAATAAACAAAGCCAAGGATGAGTCAATCAATTCCTTTTCCAAAGCAAAGCACTAGCACATGTGAACAGAAGAATGTGTTCCTGTATTCAGTAGGCTTAAACCTCAGCACTATGTATATTAAATGTTCTTAATGACCTGCAAGTCAGATTAATAAGTATAATCAGTAAGATAAAAGTGCAGACCCTGTATTTTTCATTTTACCATTAAGCTCACTTGCAATTTAGGGCTTTAAAAGACAAGGAGAGAAATAATTTTTCACCAAAGAGACATCAGGAAATAACAGCAGAAACATACATAATTGAAGACTTGTACATGGTGACTACTGCAAACACAAAGGGTGCACTGTAGATCAGGGCTCACAGAAGGCTAGTTCAGAATAGTCCAATGTTGTGCCTTTTAGCTTTATTGGGTGTTTTAGTTGTGTACTTTGGGTTATTATACTGTCATAGACCCACAATCTGTGACTGAGACCCTCTGACATTGCGATGCACATTTCTCTTCAGAATGCCTTTATAGTCCAGAGATTTCATTGTATTCTGCACAGATTTGAAACCCTCTGTCCCCTCAAAGCAGTCCTAGAACCAAACTGAGCCTGCTCCACATTAAATAGTAGGGATAGCTTCAGTTTAGCATTTGTGAACATACAGCTAATGTACTTTGCCGAAATGTTTAAGTTTTGTCTTATCTGCTCAAAGGGCAATCCCTGAGAAGCTTTGTGGGTTATCAATATGCATTTGGCAAATTCCAGTCTATTTGTTTGTGAACAGTGATGTCATATGATGTAGTCTATGGTGAAATCTGATACTGATATACACTGACCTTTAATTTCATTGGAGGTTGTTCTGGGCTCTTTGATTGCCATTCATATTACCATTCTATTTAATTTGTCATCAGTTTTCCTCCTTTGCCCATGTCCAGGAAAGGTTATTGTGGTTATAATCCCACTGATTTTAAACCTCTGAATAACAATATATGCAACTGTAATGTTGTGCCCTGATTATAATCAGATTGTTCTGTTACTGAACTGATATATGTAGATAAAAGGAAAGTTGTCTGCGACTATTGCCCTATACATATAAGAAGTTGTTTTTTATTCAGCTGCTCTGTTCATTTAAAATAGAATGAATGAATCCTGAAATTAACACAACCTGCACATCAGTTAACGCCGGTATAGGCTGTCACATAAATTACATAATCGTAAAGATTGAACTCTTTCTCTGTTAAATGTTCTGCCCTGACCTTGTTGGTGGTCCTGGTCACTCTTTAGCAGAGGAACTGAATCAGCAAACAGTCAGCCCATCAATCCTTCATACTGAGCATACATGCAATGACAGTGGGCAGTAAAATGTCCCTTTTAGCAGAAAAAAACCTCTTGCAGATGAGCAACTATCTACTACAATCGCCTGAGGGTTTGGAAACACAGAAAACACAAAAAGAAGCCAATTAACTGATGTTGGTGTACTGAGTAGAAAGTAAAAATTAATTGCAGGACATCGAAAACATTGAGTTCATGGCAATACAATTTCAGCTAATGTTCCCTCAAAGAAAGTGTCACAGCTAACAGAATTGGCATTCTAGGTGTAGCTTTTATGGTTATAAAAAAGAATAGGAGAAAAAAAGTTTGCAGTTGCAATATCAGTGTGTGATGTGTATTGGATAGAAGCATATATCTGCCTAAGTATAGTGATAGGATAACCTAACTCTTTAGGATGAGACATGTAGAGCCAAGGAGAATCATATGTCCAGACTGTGTACAGTCTTGTTATCGGAAATATTTTGGTACTTTGTAAGTCCCTTCACTAATATAAAGAACTGGACTACTGAGACAGCAGTCACAAGACTACTCACAGGACCATCAAGCTGATTGCAGATTGATTGTAGATCAGACTGCAGATCAGTGAAAGGAGCGTCATAAGACGACATAAGAAAATCAGAGTAATAGTATTCTGTTTGAGAGAAATGATTTAGATCATTCATTGTTTATTGTTTTCTTTGGATATTAGTTTTATTAAAACATCTTTGATTCTCATTTCTGCTCTTTCAGAACAAAAACACACCTCTCTTTGCAGGACATCCTCATGTTTGCTACTGGTATAAACCTATTGTTTCCCTCTGGAATCAGCAACAACCCAAACTAATCAGTTGACGTCTTACTTCCCATTCAGTAGCACCTGTGCAAACACAGTAAAAAAGAAAAAAACAATGTCAAAGACATATACTCAGCTTCAAGACAACATGGGCTTTGGGATTCAACCTCTCCTGGATTGAATTTTTGTATTACAAATGTTTCAAGGTCTGATTGATATTCTAATTATGAAAATTATGTTTTCATTAGCTCCAACTGGAAAATGATCAATACAAGAAAACAAATGAGAACATTGGTTATTGAGAGATAAAACATGTGCATGATTATCAAGCTTTGCAGAATACACAGTTAAAGTTCCATCAAACCTGACAGAGAATCAAATACAAGCTATACAGTCTGAACTGCATTGCAGCATTGATTATTTTTGAATGGTTGGCTTTTTTAAACTAAGCTTATCAGCACAACAGTAAGTCATCTCAAGAAAATTTGTTATGAGACTGTGTAAATAAGGGGTAATATTCAAAAGCCATGCATCGATTGGATGAAAAAGACCAGTCTGTGATTGGCTGGTGGCATGGCTGATTGTTTGTCAAAGTTGAGATCTGTACGCAATTCTTAGTAGCACAATTATGCCATATCTAAAAGTCTAACCAGGTAATAGGTCTACAGGTTAACCTATGGCTAGTAGGCTGGTAGAAAGGACAACAGTTTCTTTGACCTCTATTTCAACTAAGGAAGGTGATTGTTTGCATATTGACTAGCATGCTTAGAGAAAATAATAAATTAAATTGTTTCCAGGAAGCAGGTTATACTAACACAAGATTTTTTTTCTACCTCCGCACACCTCAACTGCAGCTTTTTGATAAGTGTCCTTTCTGTAGAAATACAAATGGCCAGTAATGAGGCAGCTGGTCTTTTCCTCCTTTCATTGCACAACAGCAGCAGGGCTAGCCCCTCTATTACATTCTCTTCACTTCTGCAAACCGTTCCACAAAACATTTTAATATTCTTTATGTCATAGCCAAAGAGATCCTGGGTCCTCAGCTATTAGAGCTATCTCTCTACAGTTATTACCTTCACCCTTTGTGTGTTTGTCATAGCTAATTAAAAAATACTGCCTTCAACTGCTGGGATTATTATCAGACCATTGTTCCTTTCCTTCACATCACTTGTGATTACCACTGATTCTTGAAAATGAAACATTACATGCTATAAGATAGGAGCATAGTTATTTCTTATATAGATCAACCACTGTATCACATTGTAAAAATACAATACAATTAAAATACATTTTTATAAAAGGAATACTTAACATTTACATGCAGCTGATTTATTTATGAACTTCGAAACTTTTGAACTTTAAACCTTGTATATCTTGTCATTGCATTTGTATATTTACTAATAACTTTTGAATTTCTCAATTTACAAAATACTATGAATATCTGTGTTGTACTCTTTATGTACAATAAGAAAACCAGATACAAAAATTCTGCCCTTCCTATTTCACATGAGTTAAGTGTTTATTGGGCCTTAAGTCCCTTGAGCTCCAACACTAATTGCCAATATTTTCCAAGAAGAGGCAACGAACATAAACTGGCATGTTTTAATGTACTGTAATAGCCTATCCCCTTTACTCATGAAATTACCCGACACCTCACTCTTATTGCTGTATTCAATTTGGCATGCCTTCTGGTCTTAATTAAAAGCATTATTAATTAAAGTGAATGTGGGGGTGTCTGCAAAGGTTTCAAATGCCTTAGCAAAGCTCATTACATTAAAGGCACTTGTGAAATTTTGTTTTGCATCTGTGTAACTACGTTTACATTTAACCATTAAACATTTATAAATAAACTAGGAATAATTACTAGAAATGTAAAATAGGCAGAGCTGACGCCTAGTAAAAGATGCCAGTTGCACCTACAACTGGTGTAAACTTTTAAATATGTATTTTGTTTTGTTTTGTTTTGTTTTTTTATATAGGGTTCCACCCTTCTCACCAGTATGCACCTACTAAAAGCTTTTATCTATAAAATATAAAAATGAAATTGTTCCCATCTAATTATTCTATCAATAGAGTTCTTTTCTGTATTTCACATTGTGAATGACATTGCTTTTCAAATTAATTCAAGTAGGCATTTGTTTTGGCCCAAGTGTGTCTTTAGGCAGAGAATTGATGATGTTACCACAGAAATGAGTTAAGACCAATAAGACTTTTCTTCAGTGAGTTGCTGCTCAGACTCTGCTTAAAGAACAGCACAGTGACAACTGTGCCTTTATTGATAGAAACAGCAGTAGTTACTCATACTCCTGATCATCATTCAGTGGTAACACTTGTTAAACACACACAGATGTCTGCATCTAATATGGTTAGATCACAGATCTCAAGTGTTTTGCTGCGGCAGGTGCGTCTCAACTTTGAAAGTCCTATTTAAGAAAACTGGACTCACATTAACATGCATTGCTGGAGTTTGGCCTATTTGCTGAGTGCTACAAAAGCTCAACAACTACTGAACTCTACTAAGAAAAAGCAAACTCAGGATGAGAGAGATCAGAATAAAGTGCACTGTAAATGCAAACTTTTATGTAGGCCATAAAAACAAGAGAAATAAAAACTTTTATAGAAACAATAAAATAAACTACTCTCCTTGGTCTTATATTTATTTTGTCAATGTATTGTTTATTGTATTGAGTATTGTTATGGCATTGCAGTGATTACAACATATTATTAGCTTTATTTGGAAGTAGATTTTTATCCTAGACACTCATGAAAGAACTGGCCAGTTTATACTTGCCATTATGGGATTTATTTTAATCACCTAATATTTCCTTTCACAAAGGCCTATTTAACCGATAGGACTGACAAAAGAATAAATACATTTTCAACTTTATATTCTGATTTGGATTGCATTTTTTGTTGTTGTTGTTGTTGTTGTTTTTTGCACTTTTGCTTATTACAAAAACAACTTCATTTAAATTAAATGGCTTTATAGAATGTCCAGTCAGTGGTTAATTCTGGGATTTCCTAATCTCAGAGGCTGTTATATGAAGACTAAAATGTTTGATCAATATCAAGCAATATCAGCAATATGCTTTTCATCTTTAGGTCTTTTAAATAATATGACTTCATGCTACCAGATGGCAAAATATCATAGATGCATTTCAGACATATTTTCTGTTATTTAGGTAGTTAGTTATCTTCCATTTAGTATCTTACAACAGGTAACAACATATGGAAACCCGTAACATTTGAAACAATCATCCAGCAACTGATTATACTTAAGTAGGATATTTTGACCATCACACATCATAATCAGTTATTATAAATAAACTACTAATACTGTACGTCATTTGCATTCCACCTAAAAAAAACAACTTGCAACCAATGCAGGTGACCAGCTGCATTCTGGCCAATGAATACTTACCAAACACAAAGTCAATTCTCCACTATGACATTAATAAAGAGCCGGAGAGGGAAAAAGCCTTTGCAGTGTCTTTGCGAAGTCTTTTGATTTAGTTTTCACAAAAAGAGAAAAGTTCCATTCACTGTCCATTGTTTTTTTTTTTACTTTTCAGTATTGTTTTACTCCTTTTTGATATTCAATTTGTATCGTGTGGCACTTTAGTCAACTGCTGTTGTTTTTAATGTGTTTTAGAAATAAAATTGACTTGACTTGATCACAAAAAACAAACTTTGATAATAACGTGACTAAGTAGAAACTTTCTTATAGACTTGCTCCCAAAGATCTTGTGTTGTTTGGGAGATTTCAATAAAGTGCTGAACATTAAGAACTAAAAATCAAATATTGTCTACAACAAACTTTACTGTATATACTTCATATATTATTGATATATATTTTTTTTTCTACGTTTTGCATGAAATCGTTTTGCTCGCTGACTCATGGCTGCTGGATTCAGCTCTATCATGTTTACTTTTATAACCTGAGCAAAATCTCTAATCACATCTTGACCTGATCTATATGTTGTCACTGCCGGGTTGCTTTGGGCCACGGTGAGTCAGAGCCACACTACTGTGTGTTAAAACTAACCAGCTTTTGTTCCACTGTAATAGGATTACCACATCAAATGTGAGGGAAGCCTCCTGCAGTGGCATCCTATTATTACAGGCCCATTCATTTCCTGTTAAGACCTGATGCTTTACTGTATAGTATGCTCTTTTTAAAACCCCAAGCATAACTAGGGCAGGAAGATGGTTCTGTGTGCATGTTGCTGTTCATGTTTTACTCCAGCCCAGGTGTTTGATATGTATAATCAGGGTCATTTTTAGAGGCTATCTATTGTCCATATGATCTGGACAAATCAGGTTGTTTTTTTATTAGATTACCTTTTTCTTAGCTTTTAGGATCTGTTTAGGGATTGTGCAGTCTTACTTTACAACTGCAGATACCATTCAAACAAAAAACATGAAGATTTCAGACACAAAGATATTTTGTTCACAGTTATAGTGGATATTATGATATTCAGTCTATTTGTATTTGCAACAGTTTTGTATGTCTTACACAAACAAAACGTTTTTTACCGGTGTAATTTATGCTATAGTATAAACTTTTTTTGCTGTTGTAGTAAATTACTGAAAATGTTGTATTTTTTATATATACTTTACATTTTCTATATATCTTCTATACTCTCTGTCTGTTTTAAAATAAAAAATGTCCTATCGTTACTCAAAACTTTGGCACTATAAGTGCAGACATGTCTGACTTTATCGTGATGTTTTTCAATCATGCTGAATTCTGTATATTCAGATTCATATGGTGCATGTGCCACATAAAAATAGTTTTATTTTTACCTTTATTTTACTCGATATGTTTTTTTTGTGAACAAATTATCATTTACAACAACAACCTGGGAATAATAAGGTTTGATTTATTGATTATTTGTGGGGCATATGAAAAACAGATTATTTGACAGGGTAGAAAATTACATTTAAAACAGATTTGCTTATAAACCTCTTGTAAATTGTCCTATGCATAAATGTAATTATATTGGATTGCCATTTTCTGGTAATACTTTTAACAATTAAAATGTTCAAAGTGCATTTTTAGTCACAGAAAACAGAATTTTATCTCATGTATCATTATTTAAAAAATAGTAGTATTACAAGAAAGAGAAAATATATCTCCATAAAGGTGCAAATACTTTTTTACATCATTTCTGTGTGTTCTATATTAGGCCCAGTTCAAAATAAACTCTGACATTATCTTTAAAAAAGCCTCCATTCAAGTAGGGATAAAAAACTATTTCTGGAAATTAGCGGAATAAAAGCTATTGGAAATCAGATAAACCAAAACTTGCAATTTATCACTGAAGCAATAGGATTTGTACTGTATAATACTAATTTTAAAAAGTAAATACTATGAAATACAGACTAAATGAAAGAAGCAAAACAGACAAACTCTCACAGCCTGTGGCTATGTTGCATATCTCCCAAAAAGAGTTTTCAGTCTGGAAGTTCTAATAGAGACAAATTATGATTATGAATAAATGACTTTATAAACTAAAACTCTTAATGAAAAACTGGTGGCATATTTGGTCACATTATGTTCAAATTCATGAACAACAGCTTGCTTTTTACCCTATTGTAAAGCTTTCTGCCCATCAGAATGTGTTAGTGGGTGGTGTTACTCGACCCTTAATCTGACCCCGCTTCCTGGCGATCATGCCAGCAATCCTTTGAATCTCTCTACCATGGCAACTGTTGAGTGTACAGCGAACGACGGTCTGCAAAACAGAACCTCACCATGTTTGACATCCCCATTCATCCATATCCTTAGTGAAGCTAATAGAGAAGACAATTCTAGGGTAGTGTGAGCATTAAGGCTTTAGTAGAGGGCTTTATTAAGCCCTGCCTTATTTTTGTCTAATTGTATTCTTAACATATAAGTAAGTGTCAACAAATATTGTTTAAAGCTCGATTTTCAAACTACAGAACTAATGCCCACCAAGTTGTATCTATGCTCCAACATAGATGAATCAAATGATTGAATTACCTCTTCAGCATGCAATCATGTTTGACAAAGGCCTGGTAATTAGATGTACGTTTGATTATTTTGTGTTGGAGAAAGAATGTATCTAAAACTTGCAGGATAGTAGCTCTGGTTTGGAATCACTCGGTCTGAATGCAGAAAAAAGGTTAATTTAATCTGAGCATACAGACAAATTTAAAGTCAAACTACATTTCAACTTGATCTTTATCTAAGAACAGCCAACCAATGTCATTGACATGATAACCTTGCTGCAATCCCTCCAACTGAAAATGTATGTAGTGACAGGGTAAGTCCTCATTTTAACTGGAATTAAACTCCCAGTAGGACCTGACTGAGTGTGAGTGGTCATCTGCTGTGACCAACTGGGGGTTTGAGAAAACAGAGCTGATTGCTTTGTGTAGGACAAAAACAGGATTAAGCACTAAAAAACATGGCCGTGTGTATTGTCTATAGAAGGAGAACATTGTTATTGGGAACTGTAGCTCAGCTGATGATCCTCTTCTGGAAGGTTTCACAGCTAAACAGAACACCAGATCAGATGTAAAATACATTTACACATTTAGAACCTGTCTCCTTCCTTAAAAATGTGATGGCTGGACATTCCTGTGGTGTTTGTGCTGTTTCAGATGATTTTGCCGCATTCCTGTGTAATTTTTATTCTTTTAATGATGTTAAACAGGGAAGCAGTGGATTCAAGATTTTGCTTTAAAACATTGATCCACAGCCTTTCCATCACAAAACCCAAATGTTGATAGTCTATCTATCTATCTATCTATCTATCTATCTATCTATCTATCTATCTATCTATCTATCTATCTATCTATAGGGTTCCTTATACACTGGGGTTCCTAAGACTGGAAACCTTTTGAAACTGATTTGTAATGATGTATCTATGATTTGATTGATTTTCTTGTAAAGATTTTCTTGTATATATATATGTATATATATACTATTTATATATATATATATATATATATATATATATATATATATATATATATATATATAAATCTGTTTATTTATGTAGCGCCAATTTAAACCAGATAAAGTGTAAAGTGCTTCGATTGAAGCACTTTACAGAATTGGCACTGTATAAATAAACAGAAACTTTACAAGAAAATCAATTAAATCATAGATACCTCATTACAAATCAGTTTGAAAAAGTTTCCAGTCTAAGGAACCACAGCAGATTGCTTCGAGTCATGGACTTGCAGCATTCCCTCCTCTGGAATCAGCAGACCAAAACAATGGCTTCTGTTGTCTTTGACGTTACAGCAATCCCTCATACTGAGCATGCATGTAGCGACATTGGAGAGGAAAATATCCCCTTTAACAGGAAGAAACCTCCAGCTGAACCTGGCTCAGTACAAACAGCCGTCTGCCACGATCAACTAGGGGTTTGAAGAGAAAGAAAACTAAAAGAGATGCAGACGATACTGGAAAAAAAAGTATATAAAAAAGAATGTAAGTCGAAGAAAGAAGTTGCCTTGTTGTTTGCAGTGAGATTCCACGAGATTCCAAATGTGTATATATTCTTGAAATAACAACTTGAGTCACTAAGTTTGACAACCACCACGATATGAAAACTTAAATAGCCAACATATGTAAAAACTAAGGAGTAAATTGCCTTTCTCTGCCTTCCTCTGCCTTCCTGCTTTCTGAAACACTTCAGTGATATCACTTCCTGATGTACATTCAATCATTGATTATACAATTATATTTATGGGAGGCGAATCATTTATGTAACAGAGTTGAGCTGAATGATGTGATTTTAATGAATACCTAACAGTTAATATGGAAAAAATTACATCAATAACAAACTGGCATACATTATATTCAAGTTTCAGTCCATATATTCAAGTTTCATTCCATATATTCAAACCCAAACTAAACTTTTGTTTTTGCAAACAAGACGCTGTCTCCGTGTCAGAACTTTTGTTGAGTTTTTTTTTTTTGTTTTTGTTTTTAAATAGTATTATGTAAAATTCAAAAATATGTTTAGTAAGTTCTCCCAAAAATTAATGACATCATCTGAATTTTTGATGTCAAACATCAGTCCAGGAATATTTTTACAACATTCAAAAATTCACAACAGAAAATTTTAATATCCCCCAAAATATTTTTTTTTAATTTCAAGAAGCAGTTTTAGAGAATATCATAAGTGCTTTAGAAAAATAACAACAACATTGGAGTTCATGCATATAAAGCTTTTAGTCTCTTTAGGTATGGCTTTACTTAATCAACTGCAAGCTAGTGCATGCAGCCATATCCAAGATAAAACATTGTTGATGCTGAGTGGGTTATTACCTCAGGCTCACAGAGATTAACAGATAGCCGCTGTTTTATCTTATTACCAGTAGATTGGTCCATCTCACATCCTGGAATAAATGCTACATGTCTCACAGTCATGGAGTCCAATAGGAATAGATGATTTTCATCACAGATGCTTTTTTTTTTTGCCTGTTTAGATACAAATCTGTTAAAATGCTTTATCATTTGTTTCATATCTCTTTTAATGTAAAGTAGATTTGCAAGCATTAGGTGACAACAGTAGCATCATCAACTGATTTAAGTCCTTTGAAGAAAAAGTAATCTAATCATTTATGTCTATAGTGTGCATACCACATCCAAACAGTGTAGACTCAACATACAATAACATATCGTCATCCACCTTCTAGCAACCAACAACATGCAGCTGACAGAATCTAAAGGTAGCAACAACCGTGTTTATATATGTTTTTTCTTAATCTGTCACAGCAGATAGACTGGCTAATGTCTAGACTCAAGCCCTGCTTGTTTCTTCTTCTTTTTTATGTGCTTTGACTGTTGCTGGTATCTTAAATTTAAGGGAATGTCTTATTTCACAACAGCAACACACACAAAAACTATGAAACTATGAAAAAAAAACCTTAGTTATAGTGTTGTTATAATTGATCCAGCATAGGAGAATGGGAAAATCAAAAAAGGGTTTACAAAAGGAAAATAAAACAAAATGCATGCAATGTTTTGGTAAAACCTAAAATTCAAATTCTATTTTACTAAAATGCAATAGGTAAAACTGATAATAGGGGGTTAGTATGTTAATCTTGACTTGGTCTTACAGAAACAGTAGAGACTTGACTTGGAAGAAAAGTACTTAAATAGTTATGTAGTGACACCAGCTAAATCTGAATCTAAATCAGAATCATAATTCCTTTATTAATCCCTTGCGCGAAATTCCTTTCATACAGGGCTCCCATTTACAGAGGTAAAGAGGAAGTAAATAAAATAAAAATAAAAAATAATAAAAATTGAAAATAAAAATTGTAAAGGAAAAATAATAATTATAATGAAAAAAAATCAATACTACTACCCTAATATTAACAGAATGGAATAAAATAACTACCTCATAATAAGTACAAAAATAAAACAAATAACATCAAGCACATGACCAGGTTATTGCACATAGAGAATGTAGAAAGATCTTCTGAATAGCTCTTTGCAAGACACAATTTGACAAGAAATACTTGCATTTTAATGTTGTGTGATCTTTTGCCAGATGTTAGAACAGCCATACTGAGTCAAAACATCAGTCTGTTCATCAACATTTCCTAGTAGTTTTGTTCTTTTTTTGGCTGGCAAATCGACTTCCAACTAAGAATGCCTAAATGACTTAATGGTCAATAACTAACTCCCACATTGGGAGTCTGAGAAGAAATTACATAAGCCAATCCAGGGTTTTTATAAAGTAACCAAACATATATAACAGAAGAGTGAGTGGGGGGTAGGGGTGAATCTGGTCTTATTTTCCTTATGTTACGTGAAAAAACAAAATCAAGAGCATGAGTTTGCCATTAAACTGAACCAGGGACCATTTACAGCACAACCGTAATTGCATATGATAGACATATTTAGGCCACAGGAATTACTGATTTTACATAGTATGTCCTTTTAAACTAGATCCTGAAGAATGATTCCCTTCGCCCTTGAACTGAAAAAGATAACTTCTCCAGAATGTAAATGTCCTGTACAATATTGATCCAGTCATCAACTGTAGCTGCTTCAGGCTTTAACCATTTTCTTGTGATTGTCTTTTTGCTTGCTGCCAGGAGCACTAACAGCAGTTTTTTGTCATCCAGAGTGCAGTTAACAAATGAAATGTTTGCTAAGTATAGGGATTCACATTTACATGGGATTCTTTTAGTAAATATGTTATTTAGGTGGGAACACATTTGTTCCCAAAAAACTTTAATCACCGGACAACTCCAGAATGTGATTATGCTATTTTTAATAAAATAGTGTATATGTATATGTATATGTTTTTCCTTCATTTATGTTTTATATGTTCATGTATGCTTTGGTTAGCTTTACCTTACTGCTGTTGCATCTTCAATTCCCCTTTTGGGAAAAATTAACAATATTTTTATTCTATGGTACTTCTTGACTGATGTCTAAAATCAGGGATATAGACTTTGTTCAGTTGTCATGTCATATATATATATATATATATATATATATATATATATATATATATATATATATATATATATATATATATATATATATATATATATATATATATATATATATATATATATGTACCATAAGTAAAAGCAAATCCTGCAAGACGTCTTTTTCAGATTTACTTAAAGACTCATAACTACTGTGGGAATTGCAACACGGCCAAAGGCAATGGCTGAGTGCCACAAGCAAAGCTTTTTCTCTCCAAAATATATATTGAGTCAGTGAAAGCCCCAAAGGATTATTTTTTTCCACCTGTCTGAGATTTTGGGTATAATGCACTAACAGCAGTACTGTATGTCACTTTCTATGGTTTCTTACGATTACAGTGTTTCTTTCAATAGCTGTTGTAGAGCTTTATTCAAGTATAAGAAACGCTGAACTATTACAGCTGTACAGATGTACAGATGTATGCAGTACATCATATTTCTTTAGTGACTAATACTAACCATTCTCAGCAGTGATCGACAAGGAATGAGAAACTTAAAAAGTAGCTAAAATTCACAAAATGGTTTCTTCGACAAAAAAAAGATTTGTCCAATTCAGATTCCGGCAGCTAAGACAGAGTCAATCCTCTGAAGACAATAGCTTTTTCTTAAGACGTCATCTTAGTCATAATCCACAGAATACTATTCTATCAATTGCTATACTTACGGTCATTCTACCCCATCATTTACAAGTTCAGATCCACTTTTCAGAAGATTATTGTTTATTTAAGCCATTCTTATTTGAGTTAAATCCAAAACCTGCGTTACATTTCTTTATACAAGGACAGACTAAATTAGTGCATTTAAGTTTTATATATATTAGATTATACATATTTTATTTTGTCTATATATATTGTGATCTATATTTACAACCTGCTTTTCTAAATATCTCAAATGTTAAGAATTTGGGTGTTGCATTTGTCTTCTTAAACGTTTCTCAAATTTAACACAGAAGAAATACAAAGTTTACTGAAAGAGAATTATGTTGTTGTTTTTTTATTCTCCTGTATGCTGCATGTTGTTGAGCAAATATCTAAACAAAAACCTCAAATATGTCTTAAATGAAACAGATATTAACAAAATACGGGTGAAAATGGGCAAAAAGCACAAAAAAAAATATTCTCTGATGATGGAATAAAATATTTGAAGCATTTGGACAGGGTCAAGTTGGCTTTACTCCGAAATAAAGAGTCGGTCTCTAAGTGTACGTATTTGCATTGACTCTTTTTTTTTCTTTTTACACTACAATATGTAATTTTATGCCACAGAAGTAACTGATGTTGTAGCTCCTTATTTCCCATATTTTAATTAATGTAGAACACTCATATGTTTTCTTCCCAATGGCAGGTGATTGACATCAAAGAGAAGTTAAAGGAGTCTAAGACGTTCTGGTCCAAATTACCTGATGACATCTGTGCCGAAGGCAAACTGACAGAGCCGGATGAGGAACAGTGCTGGAACAGTCACACAAAGGGCAGGTGAGGACTCGACAGCTCCAACTTAAATCACCCCTCTCTCCTGTTATCACATTTTGCCTTCCAGGGATTAAAATAACCACATTATGTTCAAAGATTAGCAGTTTCTTCTAAAACTACAATGGTTAGCACTGATATGGAGAACTTGTGTATAATCTCCAAGGTTTTAGTACTCGAAGGACTCCTCTCGCTAGAGCAGCTTACAAAGTAACCCTGAAGATGACAGATGATTGGTCAGAAAGTAGCTGTTTCCGACAGTGAACTGGAAATGCTGGCAGGAAATGTGAATCACTCCATGGCTTCCATCCTCGAAGCAGAAAAATCACCAGATGGCGCGATAAAAGATATATGCTGGTGCCAGTGCCATTTTAAGCACTGCTTTAAATCTGGTAGTTAAATTGATAATGAAACGACAGACAAGCCTTCAAAAAAAATGTATTAAAAAGTAACCCTGTTCTCTAAATGCAGACCAATGACTATAAGTAGGCAAGTAATAAATTTAGCTTAATAGGAAATAAAGAGGCAAGAAAAAATGAAGCAAGACATCCCTTAATAGCACATGTAGAAACATTATTAGTTAGTATGATGGTTTGCTTCAGTGTTGTGTCATTTCAGGACACAACACTGAAGCAAACATTCTCCACCAAATGGATCAAAAACAAACATGGGCTTTGAAATGACCAACTCACACTCTGGACATAAATCCAATTAAGATGCTGCGATATAACAACAAACTCCTTATCCTTCAACCTGCATGCAGCATGAGAAACAAGTGTAAATACATAAGGATTACAGCAGCTGCTCTCTGAGAGTAAACAAAGTATTTCTCATGTGAACAAATGAAATATAAATTCTAGCTAATCACTTTTTGGAAAAAAACACACACACACACACACGCACACACACACACACACACACACACACACACACACACACACACACACACACACACAAAAGCATCCTCTTTAGGTCCTTCGAGCATGTTAAGGTCTCCCTTTTGGTGAAGTCTGTCTGTGACAGCTGTTCCCTTTGCCGCACATTCGACAAGTGGCCGAATGTTATGTTACCCGAAGCTAATTTATAAGATTTGCATAACAATCGGAACAGGTCATACCACACTTTTTGTAAATAAGAAGGGGTACATTTATTTTTTCATAGGTTTTTCTTCTATTTGGGGCAGATAGCTCTGATCAAATGCTGTTTGTTTTGTTTATAGATTGTTTATTAATATATATATTTGTTACTTACTGTAACTCTTTGTGTGTTCATTTATTTGTTGGTATTTGTCCTTTTAGGTCAACAGTAGTCTGATTAGCCACTATTAAAGTTTTTTGGTTTGTCTTTTTGGTTTGTCTGTGTAGACACTGACAGCGACCAACATGACCGCATTAGATCCTGTAAGACACATAGGCTATTTCTAACTTAACCATAGTTCGATATTTTCAAGACTAACCAACAAGTTAACCATGAGCACGTTTCCCAGCGACTTGGGTTTGGTACTTATTTTATTGTTGAAAGTATTTTACATTCTTACACAAACAAATGTGGTAAATTGAGGGATACGTTTCAGCGTTGATCAATATTGCAACTTATTTTATAATAAGGTTCTGATATCCTGCTGTGCTCAGTTTTTTTTGCTATGCTCTCATGACAAAAAACATCAACTATTAACCTGTTAATACGTTCACATTAGCACTTAGACAATAACTCCACACTGCCAGACTGCATTGTATGGCATTTTTGTTCAAGGAAAGGATCCTTTCTTTGAAGTCAGGACTTAAAACAGAAGAAGGCTGGAAAACTGAAAAGAAATAGGGAGCTTATTTGACAACCACAATGAAGGTGAGATGTAATTCAATTCAAGCTGTGTGTGAGCAGACAGGCAGATAGTCACACAACAAGGTTGTTTCAGAGTATCTAGGGCACAGACAAGCAGCAAGGTAAGTAAAAAGCTTCACAGAAAACAAAAAGAAAAACACATTTTTCGCAAGATATAGACACAAGCAGGAGTTGCACTTTGTTGTTTCGGTGCTGGCAGGGAACAGCATTATGCCAAAGATTGGAGAAAAGGGAGAGGGGGGCAAAAAAAATGTTTCAACTGCACCAAAGAAATCTGACAATGCAGAGCTGTCACTCTTTGGGAATTCTTTTCAATATAAAGGCATTAGGTCTGAACCATGAATTGTAAGACGACGTTCACTCCATATACACTGCAGAGAAAGTCCGTGAATCAAAAGTGATTAAAGTTATCAATAGGGAAGAAAGCAGCATTCTGTCAATTATTTGATAAACAGCAGCGTACAGTTTTGTTTCTCTACCAGAATGGCAGAAAAACAGAATGGCTATTTCTAAAGGTCCAAAGTAATCGGCAGAACATTTTTAATGTTCGGGTAGTGGGATGCTTATAACCCTACAAGCTTTTCTGCTCATAAACTGGCCTGAAAAAGTCTTCTCTAGGAAACAGTAGGCGTTAGAGTAGTTGTATTTTATCAACGTGTGTCTGCAGTAGAAATTGGGGCAAAATTATACAAAATTATAAAAATCTAATCCAGAAGTACCCCTGCAGGTAGCAATTTTAGATTCTGGGCCAATGGGGTATTTTGACATTCTAAACTAACCTCAGCTTCAGTACCCTCCTATTCTAAACTCCTCTGCAGTTTACATTACCTCTTAAATTGAACTCATACAATTTATCCTTGCTTAATATCCTAATAGAACCAGCCACTCTTCAAATACTTGAAGGATGAGGGATTGATGCTATGTTTTTAGAGACTTAAACTGATTTATTTAGAACTCTGTAAAGCAATTGTTTAGATGCAGGGGCATGTATGTTGGGCTGCAGTTGCCTTTATTTGTTAGTGCTCTGTATTTTTCAGTGATGTAATATTTATCGTTACATATGTACATGCTGTTTATCCCTATGGTTTCCCATTTTTCTGTTTTTTTGTTTGTTTGTTTTTTGTTTCGTTTATTTGCAGGGTTTTGTTTTTAGTTTTGTCTTCTTTCTGCAGTTGTAGCACCACATTTCCATGGTGCTGTGGGGACAATGCTCCATTTATGAAAGTTAAATCGGTTGGGCTTCACATTAGCACTTGGACAACAACTCCACACTGCCAGACTGCAGGAGTTAAAAAAATTTTTTATGTATGGCATTTTTGTTCAAGGAAATGACTTAAAACAAACCCTCCAGGATTTGTGTGTCAGTCCCAAACTTAAGTTTGAAAATAGACTTCGCTGAAAAGGAGTAAAGACTCAATTAATGTGTCTCAGCTCTCAAATATGGAGGTCTGTGTATGCAAATATTTACCTAAAGATTACAATTACATAAGGGACTCTCATTGACAGAGTTCTTAGCTATAGATTCATAAACTATAGCATTTGCAGGAATCCCCCTACCCTACTCCACTATGAGTTGGGATCAGTCTAGCTTACTATAATGTAAATATGCACTAGGCATAGATTTCTAAAAAAGTTTACAATGACAGTATTTTGCTTTTAAACTGCATCTTTTATGAAACAATAGGATGCAGTTAGTATTTTGTGACTGCAACAGATTGCATTTTGGACCCCATTGTTGCAGTGGGTTCCTAAATTGCATAAACACTCCATTAGCATTAGGATCCTAGTAGCATCAGGAGGTAAAATTTACGCAAAAACCCCAGTTTTGGAAATCACCGTAAAATTCATCTCAGTTTCTAAGAATTTAAGTTTCAGGAGAATTATATTTTAAAAGCAGCACACCTAATGACAAAAAAAAGGTCTTACCGCCTGTTAAACGATTACTGCTAACTTAATATATAAGGGGCTTCCGTCACACAAAAACAGCTACTTCATAAAGGCAATGTAAACTTTAGAATTACCCCCAGTTAAATAATTTGGAGCAAAAATATTTCTGAGCACATAAATTGGCTTTTGGCAAAATCATTGTTTTTTGTCTGTGTTTTTATAGTTTTTTTCTCTGGGTTCTTTAAAATAACCCCAGGAAAAAGATTTTGGTTGGTCACCAGTTCATAGTAGTTTATACTTTTGCATCCTAAATCACTTCTAGACTGTCAATGTTCTCCCCTACACTACATTAGCCCCTAGTGGAGAAGTATTAAACACCCGATTACATCCCAGCCCCTAACCGAAACATCAAAGACTCCTTAGCTCATTAGTAAAACCAACAGAAGACCACTGTTTGAGTCCCTGATGAGCAAATAAAGTCTTAGCCCTTGCCTTCCTACTTGATAAACCAACAATGTCTACAAAGCAAAGGTGGCAGGCCTCTAAATAAACAACAAGAACAATTAAGAAAGAAAGCCCCGATTTACCTTTGTCAACAAAAAAGCAGTGAGGATCAGGAAAAAAAGATTTTCTATATCAGACATACAAGCTGTCATAAAGGGTGAACACAATTTTGATTGGACTTTGAGCTGAATGTAATTACTGCTTGAACATTTTTTGATTACAAACATACCTGGCCTAGAGTTCTGAGAATGATGTAATGTCTTGATTGGGGCTCTAGGTCATGCTGTCTAGCATTTGTGTGTGCACACACTGAACCAATCAAGAAGCCATGTCTGTCATTACTGCTGGGCTTTTCTGTCATAAGAGTACCATCCTGTGAACTCAAAACTAGTCTATGAATGACTAAAGATGCTAAAGCCGTTTGTCTAGTTAGACAAGAGAATAAAGACTAAGAGATGAGTCAAGTGATTTGAACAGCATGTGTGGGGAGATGGAAACAACATCTAGACAGACATCCCCGCAAGGCATTCAGGTTGATTATTACCTTGGGCAGTAGTGAAAGGTCAGGAGTACAGAGGGAGCAGTTGTGTTAATAAACTCTCTTTCTTTTATTTTTATCTTGTGCTTCACAATGAATCTGTATGTTTAAAATCTAGTTAAATATACAAACCCATTTCTACTTCTAAAATCTTACTATTTGAACAAATAATACCACAATGTCTTGGTCCTTATTCTGCACAAAGAAATAATTATGACAGTATAAGTTGACCCAAATCGAGTGTAAGTCCCAATAATTAATCAATTGTCCTTTTATTTACATGTAACATTTTGTTTCAAACTATTACATTATCTCTTGGCAACTTTGCCTAAAACATAGTCTATTCATTTATGTCAGAAATTCAAAATGTTAAATGTTCAATTGGAATACATTCTTCTCTTTTTATTTCAAGATATTTCCCTGAAGTGGTAAAAGAGGGCCTCACCAACCAGGTAAACAACCCAGAAGTGATTTTGGACATCACCAGACCAGACACATTGATCCGGCAGCAGATCATGGCGCTTCGAGTCATGACCAACAAGCTAAAGAATGCCTACAATGGAAATGACATCTCCTTCCAGGACTCTAGTAAGTCCTAACATGTAACCATAATGTTTTGAATGTGCAGCTGTGAAACATACAGAAATTCGGTGTTATATTTATTTTTGTCGTTGCACGTTAGTTCTGATTTGGACCATACTACAAACAGAACTGTCAAAGATACACACAATACAGAAGCAAGTTATCATTTGTCAACGCTGTTGGAACTTGTCACCAACCAAAAAAGGCTGTTCAGAGCCTTACTGAGGCAAAACAGACATTAGGAGAATACATAGCTCTAGGTGTGGAGAGACAACATATGATAGACAGGCAAACCCACGTTCAGGTAGATGTACATTTCAAATGCTGTTGTGACAGAAACAATCATGTCTGAATCTGGATCTGCTAGAGCTGACAAGATGGGAGCAGTATCATGAGCCACAAACACAATGTGAATCTGTATTAAAACTGACAGAAAATTTAGTTTTTCTTAAATTTTGCACTATTTAAATAGATTGTGAAATGTGGTAATTTGACAGGCAAAGGCTGCATAGAAAAATCATATAGTGTTTTGTGAGTCTCAGTTGAGTCTCAATAGCAGTATGTTATATACATTGTCAGATCTTGTCATAACATACTAAGACAATCCTACATGTTCGCTGTAGGATCATTCTACATGTTTTTTGTCCTTGACATGCTTCTTTGCCCCAACAATCTACACTTTTAGAATCTGTAAATAAAAAGTGAGACTTTGTTTTGTTGTGGCCAGACACATTGTTTTTCCTTACTGAAGTGATTTTTATGAGAGTACATTTTCCACAGATTTTTTTCTTCTTCTTAGAATGTCTTTGTATCTTGAAACCATTTCTATGATTATTGAGTAAAAGAACCCAGACACAGTGTATCCCTACTTTTAAAACCTAAATCTACATATAGGCAAACAACGAGTTAATAAACAATCTAAAACGACAAAAGTCGTAACTTACAACTTTTGTTTAAAAATCTGGATGAGACTAAACAACAGAATGATAGTACTTAGTATGGTGTGTTCCCTAATTTGAAATAGATTTTTTACTTTATTACTGGCTGTAACTTGTAAATCTTCTGATTCTTCTGACCATTGCTTTCATGTTGCTTCTTTAAAGGAAGGATATCATGTATTTTTCAGAAGTTTTTATTTTTTATTTTTTAATTTTTTATAGTAGATAAAGTAACTATGATTCTTTATATATATATCTGCATTGCCCTTCTAGGATTTGCAGAACTACACTGCTCCTGGTCAGAAGAAACTGTCAGAGAGCAAGGAGGATGCTAATGGGGGAGAATTTAAGCCAGTTTGTCCCCTGTCATTGATAAACATGATTCCTAGCTACTACTTGCTTCTTGCCTTTTTCTTAGAATATCTGTTTTATATTATAATGTCAGGAAAAAGCTGCAGTTTTATAAATAATATGCAAAGAACATATTTTCAGAAAAGCTAACTACAGCAGTTTTTTGAAGCTCTCAGCCTTTTCAACATTCCCCCTTTAGCACATCATCACAAGCCTGCTTTAAAAAGTCAGATAAAATCAGTCTTGGAAGCGTTGTATTTTGTTCTATAAAGGATGTTAAAAAATATATTTTTTGGTACATACTTTAAAGTAACTTAGAATATTTTTGTATAATTCACCAGATCGTTTGCTAATTGCTGGGACGTTAATACAAAAACAGACAAATTGGGTCCCGTTTTACAGAAGTTTTAATGAATTGTAGCCATGTTGGTTTTTATTGAAAGTAGTGACTCTGAGAAGTGTTCAGATAATTTTTTCTAGCATTCCAATGAACTTTATATATTTACGGCTCATTTTTATCTCTCTCCTAATGGTACGTAGACAGAAATATCTATTTGAAGCAGGACGGGAAACCCACGGATTTAAATGATATGTGCCATGAATTGCTGGTATATGCTCAAGTGTATGCAGTGCGCTATACTGTTTTGAGGTAGACACGACACGTGGAATAAGTCAGCAGAACATGTTGGCATTACTTACATATGATAGATGGAAGTGACATTTGCAACTAGAATGCTTAGGAAAATCTACTGGCTAATTATCTACGATTTAATATTTTACTGTTTTACAAAGCATTAATTCGTATTTATTTAGTAAAACCAAATATTTTCATGTATTCTGTTAGGATTATTTCTGGTAGTTTATTGCTGGGCAACCTATTACAAACCTCATCAGACTGACTGGATATAAATAAATCCCGTTTTCAGCAATGCTATATACACGGACTTCAAAGTGTAAACATTTTTCATCCCCTTTCTCCATTTTTTCTCTAAAAAAATCCTTCCAACTCCTTGAAAAAATAGGACACGGTCACAACACCGCCTATGCACTTTGTTCAATGTATCTTTACGCAAAACAAATCACTATATCGGTTAAAGAATGTTTTAATATCCACTTAAATTCTGGACATTGCAAATTGCGACAGGAAACTGCCTGTTGGGCGTGCTGTGGTGGCGTAGGGGTAGTGCGACCAATATTTGGAGTCCTTGAGTCCTCGACATGTCCATCCTGGGTTTGATTCCCGGTCATGGTGCCGCAAGTCTTCCCCCCTCTCCTTCCCCCTTTCCTGTCAGCTTACTTTCATATAAGGGACACTAGAGCCCACAAAAGACCCCCTGGAGGAAAAAAAAATTAAAAAAAAGGAATCTGCTTGTTGCTATGCGGAGGGAAAGGGGAGCTTTGTGATCCAGGAGCTCGAGTGGGTACTTAAGCTCCAAGTCAGAGCTACTGTATGGGTAAATAGGCGACAGATTGTAGGAGCAAGCATTTAGGCATCCCTTTAATGGCTGCCAGGTAAGAGTGAAGGATTACTTCATGTTTTTAAAGAAGGAACAACATTCTAACATGATTTAAAGGGGAAAAATTTATTTAAAGGGGAAAATACACTCATGATGACAACTTTTGAGTTTGTGTTTGTTTGTTTGTAAATGGTTAAAAATAAAATATGTACAGTTGAGGATTTCTTGTATTTTTTAACTATGTCAGACATTCCTTTATGTTTGAATTTAAATGATACATGTCATTTTCTTGCTGCAGGTGATGAGGGTAGTAGCTCTGGAAGCGGCAGTGGCTGCTCTGACGGCTGCACAACAGAGTCCGTTTTTGTGGGAACAGAAGCTCCTGTGATTGGAGCTGACAGAAGCGATGAACGGGCTGCAGCTGCTGCTGCGGGCCAGTCACTCTCCTGTGGATCGTCCACCATCCTGGTGATGGCTGCCTTCACTCTCCCACTCTGGGTAGTACAGACTCAATGGAGATAATACATTGACTCTTGTACTGTTATGTAACAGTATGTCTTACAGCAAATTATACAGCTGTGTCCTCACTGGACATGTAGAACCTCCTGGAAACGTCTCTAGAATGGCAGACTGTATGATGTGGTAGGGTTTGAAGTGAGTACAGTGGTGAATCCTGCTTGTTCCCCCAAAGAATGCTCGGTGCCATCAATGAACCAGCTTTTACCATCTATGAAAAAAATTAAAATGTGGTGTTTTCTCATCAGACTAAAGTAAGCTTACAAAACATGCTTCTCTTTTAGCAAATAAAAGCTGATTCAATCAGTGATTTTTCAGATGCGTGATGAAGTGAAAAGAAGACAAAATGCTTTTTTTTTCTATTGGTTATCTTTCTCTCAGACAAAAGCAGAAAGATTTTGTTGTAAACAGACAAAACATTGTTTTGTGTTTCTTTATTTATTCCAATTTTATGTTATGTTTTAAGCCTCTATAGTTTTAGATTTGGTTGCACAGGACTGTACAGCCTGAACAGTTCACTTGGTTTCCTCTTTGGTCACATCATCGTGGCCTGAGGATGCAGCAAGTTTTATACACGCGTTCTTGTTGCACATATGGTTATTGCTACAAAAGTGCTAAATTCCTGCACTAAGGGTACTACTTTGCACATATTATAGCTTGTTGATTAAGCTGCAAGAGGCGCCCATCACACAGAAAAAAGAACATTTATATTTTCAATTCATTTAAACTGATTGTATTGTTCTTTAAGTGGTTACAGTATGTAGTTAACAGGATTGTACTTTAATGTCATTTTACTAATATAGGTTAAAGCCAAATATCTATACACAAATATCCATTTTATTTTATTTTATTTTATTTTATTTTTTTATTTTTTTGCTTTTATGCTACAACAATGTTTGCGCAACAATACCAAGCCATTATACAAAAAATGCCTAATAAGATTGTTAAACTGCCTGATTTCCTTTCTCTTTTGGGTTATAAACATGCACTTAAATATTATTTTTTACTCTCAGATGAAGGTAAATTACTTATTTCATTGGAACAATACTGAAATTAGCATGTTTTTGTTTGACCAGCAAGAACAAACACAAAAAAAATGTTTCTCAGCGGGTCATATACTCTAAAATGGAATGTACCTCTGAAGGTAAAGGACTGTCAAGGTTAGAGGGCTCTGAGAACTCAAAGAACTGGGGTTACTATTCATACCCTTCAGTGTGTCTCCAACAGGCTTTGACCTTTAACAGGCTATAGAGGCTTAGTGTGCAAAGCAAATAACCTGCGCTCCAAAAACATAACACCTGAGACCCCTGGTCATACAGAAAAGGTTAGCCTAAGAGAGTGTTGGAGTCCGACTGCTAAAATTAACAATGGGTAAACTTTTCAAAAATGTTGCACAAAAAATGATTAAAAATATGTTTTTGTGCTCACGTGTGTTTCCGCAGTATCCAAAACCAACCAGGTCATGCACAGTTAAACTGTTTCCACGTTACAAATTTCCCTCATCACAGCAGGGACCTCTCCAAATGCATCACTGTAACAAATTAACAGCTGCTCAGAGTTTCTGAAACAGGCCATGTTTATCTCGTAACATATAAAGATGAGCAAACAAGTTATCCCATCACCCAAAGGCAGCATGGGGTGAGAATCAGCCAGGAACATAGTGTACAAAGTGTACGCTAGGTTCTTGGCTGATTTCACACAAGTACCAGACGGGAAATCTGTCCTCTGCTTGATGGGCCAGTCACAGCCATGGCCCTTTGTGCCACAGAAAGCTCCTACTATACAGCTGACCTCTATAACCTCACTATTGCAAAAATCTAGTAAAGCAAAGGTGACTGAATTGCACCTCTACACCAAAAACAGCATGGCATTATTAAAACACCAACACGTAAACCTTAATTGTAGAGTGCAACAGGCCAAGGCCTGAGGAAACGCATTGCAGTGATTAACATAAGGCCCTTCCCAATGTCAAACTGTCCAGAAGTAAATCCGGGCAAGGAAATTTAGAAATCCTACACCTAAATAAATATTATTAAAGTGTTCTAGAAGGCAAAATATAAATCTAAAAATGAATTATTGAAATGCTAAGAAATCAAATGGTTTATTTAGTCAAATAAAAATGTAGGCCATCAAGTAAAGGTTTGAATGCTGTAAAACAAAAACATTCAATTTTTACTCGATCACTTGCTCTTTATTGCAGACATTGTGACAGTGGCCTATATTGTGGATGATGCCATCTATTTCATTCGTTGCTACACATGCACCTTTATGCATTTCAGGCCATTAACACGTTTCAAAACATTTCGTAATTAAGGAAGATTGACTAGTTTTTGAGCTTTGTTTTGAGAAGAGAGATTTTTGCATTGGATCTGTTGTCCTGATCTGTTCCAGAAAGGGAATATAAGGGGGAATTTATTGCTAGATGTTCAATATAATAGTGGTATAATTTTTGAAGGAGTAAGATTTTAAAGTCCTCATCAGTCAGAATGTATTATAAAGCCTTAAATACAGGATAAATAAAAGAAAGCCTACCATACCATTTTACAATATCAGCATTTAACATAATACTACATGATGTATGAAGAGCATATGACTTAAACATTAAAACTGTTAAAATATAAACAATATATTTAATAACTTTAAAGACTTCAACTTTCCTGTAATAAAATGGACGAAGGTCAAAATGACTCCATGCAGTTGTTTGTCGAAATATTTTGGATTCCACAAACTAAAAAGGGGGATTGAATTGAGTATTCCTTACACTAAAACGTAAACAGCTTCTCAATAGCAAGTAACTCCACCTTGTGGGTTTGTGTTTTATCATCTTTAAAAATAAATAAATAAAAAACGAAGATAATTAAAAAAAAGCCGACAATTTTAAATGGTGGAATCCTTTATTTTAATTTTATTCACTCACTTCAGCAAGCCATTCCAATGGGTGCAAGTTTGACAAATGTTGATAATTGGCTTTGAAGATTTAAGGCTACACCGACTTTTTTTAAACTTAAGATAAACAAAATGTTTCCATTCAAATTCTAAGTGTTTTTTTTATTAATATCTTTGTTACTAAAAGGTGTATCTGTGATTCTTGAGCAAATTCTAACACATCTACTTAAAGTTCTTCAAACCTCCCTACGTTTGGACAGCATATGAAATAATTTGGGTGGTTTGTAACTCAGAAATAATAAATAAGCAGTTGCAGTCTTACACACTTTCTAGGCAATTAAATAATGTCTACATTTAAGAATCTGAAGGGGCTAAAAATATGAGATGCATGGTAGACAAGATGCATCTTTATCTATTCAACCAATGTTATTGGCTGATAAAGGAAGAGAAGGCCACCTTCAGCTCTGTTGGGTCAGTGAATACAGTTTGAATGACTGAACATTTCATGGAAATTGTAGTGAAGAGTACTGGGGTGACTTAGCAAGACCCTTACAATGTGAGAGCCTGGACGTCTCACACAGAAACCTAGCTGACCCACATCCTAAGATTTATAAGAGTTTTTGTTTAGAAATGTACTCCACTTTGATTAGGAAAGAGGTGAATCCACCCAGCAGTGTTTGCAAGAGGTAAAGGAAATCAATCTTATTCCTTTATAAGAGAAAACATGCATTAGAAACATGCATTCGAACGTGTTGAGGGCATGCAGTTTGCTGAGATGTGCAATTTTGAATTTTCTTGACCTGACTAAAAGGGAGATATTTTTATGTTGTAAAATATCTAGTAAAACAGGATTAGCAGTTGGGCTAATAATGGACAAACCTATAATTATATTTTTTGCGGTTTCATAAATAGAGCTACAATTTCTATAAAAAATTAAAATTTAAATAAGTACTTAATTTCCTATCACCTATCATTTTATGTCTCAAACAGTAAAAAACATCACTGGGTTCGGATAATCCGTTATTTTGTATAACTTTATGCTTAACATATTAAACAAACATTCAACTTTGCCGTTTACAAGGCCGTATATTTTAACACTTACAAAACAAATTGTAAAAGTATTTAGAAAATATGGCTTGGGCAGGAATCTTTAGGTTAGGCCCTGAAGGACACACTGTGTCAGTGAAGTCTAAGTAATAAGACAGAAAGTCAGCAGATTGTTTGAGCCTCATCCGTGAGCCTTAACAAGTCTGTTTTTTCACAGCCCAGAAACACAGTAAACATCTGCAGCCTAAAAAAGGTTGAAGGCACCTATTAGAGCCTCTGCTTGAGCTGTGATTGCATCAGAGCTGTGGATGATTGAGGATAATGTAGTGCTAGGCTGGTGTTGCTAAAAACACAGCAGAGGCAGGGAATTGAGAAACAAATTTCTCAGAGCTTGGTCTTGCTTTTTAAAAGAGTTGTATCTAGGGAAACAGTTCTTTTTCAACAAGGATAAAAAAATTTTTAGTTATTCTCTGCTACGTTGCTTATTCCTATCATTCCTCACAAGTCATATGGTTATTGTTGGCAGAAATTATGCAGTGATTTACTCAATTTACACATGAGCCATAAAGAAATCATAATTAGCCTCCTAAGTTATTTCAGCATTTGAAAAAAAAAGGAAAACTGTGATCAACTGAGTTTCACATTTACATTTTATGAAATGCTTAGAACACAATTTGTTATGCAAGGTCTTTTCATTTTGTTGTGAATCATTTGCTGCACTTTTGCTAAACAAATGCTGTGAGTGTGGTACTGTTGTTACTTGCAAAATGTAATGTCTAAGAAGCACATTATGATTTTTTAAAGCTGTTTAGTGCACAGTGTTTAAAGTCTTTTGGGGGAACTGAAGTTGATGGTTATATAAGCAGACATGCCTTACCATTTTTTTAAAGACTAAAATGGATTGCTTATTCGGCTTTTGTTACACATTCTTGTATACAGAAAATATTACAATGGTAATAATAAACATTTTATTTTAAAAAAAAATTTCCTCATTGCCTTTTTACTTTGTTGTGCGTCAGAATTGAAAGCTTCCAAGCATTAATTTGGAATGTAATTGTTTAAGTGCTTAGACTAATGTACTGGTATATTTTAGATCTTAAGCTTTATAAATGCTTTAAAAGGTCAGATGTTATGTTAAGGTTCGCCCATTAGTTGATTTCTCCATGTCATTTTAAGATGTCCTTCTGGAACTATAGATTTAATCAAAACACTTATTTCTTAAGGCAATAGCCCAGGATATTCAAAATATGAGAAGCATACAACCCAGGTAAGTTATGAATATCTCGGGGGGGGGGTTACGATAGAGGGTCTGATAATGTGCCCAATAAGTGGGACAAAAAAGAAAGTTTTGAATAAAGTCGCTCACTTTTTCTAAATTAGAAAATTGCAAAGCTTGGTAAAAAAAATATTCACATATTTGCTCGCAATTTGAAAAACAAACAAAAACAGATTATTCACTTGTGTTCAGTATGTTGGTTTTTGGTTTGAAAAGGTGGATTTGAAAAACGACCTGGCTATATGTCTACACTCAATGGTATACATAGTTATGCATGTAACGCGATATCTTGCTCCCGTTGTTTAACTTAGAAGTCTTGATCATGTCTAAAGAAGTCGCTTGGAACAAAATAGAATACATATTGCCAACACGACAGCCAAATCTGCTTCTATGTGGTTGACAAATTGACTTAACCTATATGAAGCTTTTGCTAATCATACCGACCACTCTAAGTGCTCTAACCCAAATCCACATTCCCCACTGATGCATAGTATATCGTTAGGCGAGTTGGGATTAAGTGCCTTGCCAAGGGGCACGTTGACATGTGACAAGAGTACCCACTGTCACCTCAGTCCCTCATAAGAGTCCCTTACAGAGCTAAGCTTGGAGAAAAAAACTAAACTATAAAATTGGAACAAGACCCAATCCTTTGAGAGAGGACTCTTTTACCTTTTATGATCTGACTGCATTAAATATGTTTTATTATTGGGATAATGTGCTACATTTATTTGTACCGAGTGTAAAATTGACAATTTCAGAATAACATTTGGTAGACAGAACAGCTGCTGTTGCTTACACAAACTATCTGTAAATTTAAGAGAACCTTAAAAGGGCCTGATAGAAGTAAACACTATTTTTGTGTAGGATATTTATAAATCAAAACTGATTTGCAGCCTTGGTGTTTAAAGTATTTAAACTCAGAGAGGCCACAAATCCCCAGTATGCATTATCTTGTCATAGTGCATACAGCTAAAAACATGCATGCATTGAACTGAGGTGAAAGTAGAAGCAGGATTTCCTACTGTCACTGCAGACTATGTCAAATGACAATAAAACACCAACAAAAGGATTTGTAGTTCTAACATGTGTCATGACTTTGCTTGTCAAAACTAGACTTATTTTAAGATCACTGGCTGCAAGGTGTCATCCTTCCACAACGGCATAAAGTGACACTTGGATAAACGCACAACTTCCTTTAATGACAAGTGACATAGCTTGGTATGTTCTTCATAAGCTTTTCATGAGAGCAGACGGACCTGCCTCAAAACTGATGTCCCTGCCTCAGACATCTTAGCAAGTGTAGCCAGCTTTATTCATGACTTTTGTGATAAAATAAAATAAAACCTATACATTAGAAAAATGTCTTATTTAATTGTCAAACAAAATCCATTCTCAAAGTTTCCCATTCTCCCTTAAAATGACACATCAACAAGGTCACATGCTTGGTCAAAGTCAACAATACTCACAAAACATCTAAAATTAGCAACACAAAAAATCATATAATTCTAAACTGTAGTCTTAAAATTGTAAAGATTATAAAGCTCCAATGTGTATTTTTAATTGAAACCGTAAACAGTTGCTGTTTACGGTTGATCATATTTTCTGCTATAGGCTAAGGGATATTTGTGTTCGTGTATTAGACTTTGAGCACATTGCTTTATACCACTGATATATCCAGCTCTATAAATGTAAACAAATGATTTTGAAAAAAAATAGTACAGCCTATAGTTTCTAATAAGTATTTAGTTTGTGTGGCAAAATTGCATTGAACCTCTATGCCCTTGGAGAGCTGAGTCAGTGTACAAGAAGAAGAGAAGGGAGCAGATAGAAGCAATAACTTAACTGATCTAATAAAAACAACAGATATGACAGTAATGCTAATGTCCTTAAATTGTCCTTCATAACTAGCTAAACTTACAGAGGCCACAAAAAGTAGGGTGGTGACTGTAAATATTGAGGTCTGAGGACATTGTTAATGGATTCTCTGATGACACATTTTATCTTGGCAAGGATAGTAATTGCTTTTTACATGACAAGTAATAGTGCAAGGGCTTTAGAGACGGTGAAACAAAATCCCTTGAAAATAGAGACCTATGAAATTAAACTTGGTTTTTCAATTTTCTCTCCCACAAGGATTGAGCAATTAAGTGGGTTTAAACCAGTGTTTTATAATAAGACATAAATAAAGTGTGCTGTGCGAATGCAAGACTTCCATTCACTGTAGGTCTAATAAAGTTATACTTGCCTAAACTGGTATGAATGACTAACAAGACTGAACGTCACATTCAGTAAGATATAAAACTTATATATAGGAAAATTATCTCAGATTTTTTTTTCTGTCTCTAGAATCACTTGAAAAACATTCTGCTTTATATCAAAAACTTGCTATTTTTAAATCATCTGCAAACATATGTGGCTTTTCTTTTTTCACCTTCACATATTAGAGAGCTCTTTATGTCTTTTCCTCTCTTGGATTTAGGATAAAGAGAGAATTTACACAGTAGAGCAGTCCTGGATAGCAGAGACAGAGATTACCCTCCCTGATCTTTTTACAGACAAGAAATACTTGTCAGACCCCCCTTAGGGTTTTGCCACCTCTGCACAGACAGACAGACTGTGCATTAGCATCCATCAGATGAGAAGAAGAAAGCGGTTTTATCCTCTTTAACCCATTACTTACTTAAAAAAGATAGGGATAACTAAAGCCAACGTATTGGATGCGCTTGTCACTATGGTGGATAATCTTTAAAGCACACTTGCGGTTCAGAGTCGTATTGATGCGCAGCCAAAAGCCTTGTCTCTTTCTTCAAATGACAATAGAAACCACAGCTTATATATATGGTCCAGTGTATTTGCCTATGTTCGGTATACACATGTTTAAAAACACTGTGGGACAAATAGGTTACCGTGCTAACAGACACTCATTCATTAAATCAGAACATGCTTCAGTGTATAACGATATACAAAATGAACATTCAGCTTCATAGCTGTAGCTTACCATTTGCAGTTTTTCTGAGGCATAAAAGTTTGAGAATAAATAGTTCATTCAATGCCTTAGGCACCCTCAAAATACCACATATTGCATCATATTTGCCCCAGGACTTAGTTGGTCAACTGATCAGCAACTAGTTTGTAATATGTTTTAGCATTCAGGTCATTCATTCGACATGAACAATATCATTCTGTCACTGAAAAATGAGATTACTACCATGAATATGGTATATAGCCTTGGTTACAAATTAAACTACAAACAATTTCAAATTAACTCCATCCTAAGATATGTTATCACCTTTTTAAGGCCCATAAACTTCTTCATGTCTCACTCTATAGGGTTAAGTTATTTAAGTTTTTCTATAGTTATGCTGCTATAGGCTTAGACTGCTGGAGGACAATCTGACCATTTCTCTCTCTCCTTTGTCCAATCTACTTAGTTACCGTTATTTCAACCTTGTTAACCTTTTGTTTTCTCTTAGTGTTCTTCTCTCCATAGTAGCCAGACCTGGGCTGGAGTTCTGTTAGCTGAGACCGCTTCTTGGATGAGAACATGGGCTGAGATACTTCCAGTGACGCTCTACAACTGCTGCTATTAACTCTATTATTTCAGTATCCTGTGCTTCTAATTTAGGTTTCTGTCTTTTCAAACCCCCAGTCGGTCGTGGCAGATGGCTGCTTGTACTGAGCCTGGTTCTGCAAGAGGTTTCTTCCTGTTAAAGGGGAGTTTTTCCTCTCCATTGTCGCTACATGCATGCTCAGTATGAGGGATTGCTGTAAAGTCAACGACAAAACAAGCCATTGTTTTGGTCTGCTGATTCCAGAGGAGTGAATGCTGCAAGTCAATGACTCGATGCAATCTGCTGGGGTTCCTTGGATTGGAAACTTTTTTAAATTGATTTGTTTATGATGTATCTTTGATTTTAATTGATTTTCTCTGAAGTGCCTTGAGACGACACCTGTTGTAAATTTGCGCTATATAAATAAACTGATTCTTGATTGTTGATACAAACTGCAAAACCTTTTTTGTAATTTATATTTGGATCCCTATGATAGTTGCACCATTTATATGACTGCTACAGGCATAATAGTTATGTGCGAAATGCTTAATTCAAATACCAATAATTTTTTAATAGTTTTTCCAAAGTAACAAAAGTAAAGTTAGTTAGAAATTATATATGCATCTCTGTATATAAATACATTCATATCAACAGACACTGTTCCAGACTGACAGCTCTCAAGATTAAGTGAAGGTAGCTATCCGCCATCAACAGCTGTACTCCTCATGAGGGAAATCCAAGTTTTGTGTGATATAAAGAATTTTTTTTTTTCAACTACCTAAATGATCATTAAAATATACCCTATTGGCTTTTTAAAAGATTACAACTGAACGCCTGTGCTTTGGTGAAATTGCTTAAATATAGCAATAGCATATGATGTACAAGAACTAAATGCAGACAAGAACTAAAAAAAAACTTTCTTAAAAAAAAAAAAAAAAGAAAGTTGTTGCAGTTACACAAATTAAGGTCCTGGGAAGACTCCAAAATAATACAGAAGAGGAAGTAGGTTGGTGGCAGTTAAAGGATGAGCTGACACTGACTGACAAAACCAAATATTATTTATAACTTTTAGCTTCAAGACTGAGTTTAATTTAAACAAAACAAATAGGAGAAAGCTTGGGAGTGCAGGCAGCTGACACACTAAGGGAAGTTACTGGGTTGATCTGGAAACAAAGACACCAAAAGCAGTAAACAATATAAAGATACAAACCTAGAGTGACACAGAAGCTCAAACACTACAGTTTATGAAACAAGAGCTAACAAGGAAACAGAAATAAGGAACTAAGATCAAGAAAATGTAAATATTAACCTCAAACACATTGCAGAATAAAAATACTGGAGTATGGAATAAAACTACAAGGAATGTTAAAACTTCGTAAAGAACTAAATATTAAAAGCAAAGAATGAAAGTGTAGGAAAACATGAGACTAAACGTAATAATGCGTTCCTTCCTCGCATTCAAATATATATATTTTTAAAATGCAACAAAGTTTGGTATGCTTATAATATGCTGCTGCATGTTGCAAAATGATATGTTAAATTATATAATTTTGCAGCATGGAGAATCAAACATTTTTCTTTGTTAAAGTTGCCATCATCTTTGAAATTCTCCTGACTCCTTTAGTCCTATTAGACGTCTTTATTAAAGTAAGCTTATGTAAGCTTTTGTTTTGAACTCAAGTTGTAGGTATTCATCACAGCTACAACTGAACTACACTCTGTGCTCAGTTGTAGCTGTGCTGAAAATTATCAAACAGATTACCGTACATATAATCTTTTTAACAGTTTTGTTACACTGCCTCCTTTTGCTTTTGTGTGCAGCTGATAAGTTGAGATGAAAGTTCTACTTATGACCTGCAAGATGGTATCTTTTTTGTGTAAAATGCTCCATTACATTCTCCAAACATAAAATAAATGGAACTGGCATTACCACTGCCCTGGATGCAAGTAGCTGTGTATGCATTAGCTCACACTGAGCAGGACTCCCAACATGCATAGTAAAACTATGGTGGAAAAAAGAGCTTGGACCAGAAAGAGAATAGCATCGGAAATGGTGGGGATGTGGAGTAAGGGTGAGTAGATATAGGCATGACTTATGTGATCTGAAAATGTGAAATTTTGAAGGTTGGCTTTCCTTGAAAATGGGTCACTGCACATTGGCAGAACTGGGGAGGTTCTATTTAGTAGGAGACAATTTTTTTACTGAGCAGTTTTAAATAGGTCACAAAATAAAATAGAAATTATATCCTGAAAAATATTAGAAAGCTAGTGATATTGGATAAAAAACTTGTCACAAATTATTACAATTTTGTTTGGTTCACCTGCTGCAATGCTATTTTGTGTGAACACTAAATTGCTCCTCAGTTTTTAGGTACCAGTTGCGTGTATTGCATGGTAAATTGAGAAGAAAGGGAGTTGTAAGAGTAGAGGAAGTTTCCTTGGACTAGGAACTGAAGCCAACAGATCAAAGGTGAGAACAGTTGTCGTCACCCAGCACCACAAATCATTAATCTTCTAAACTTACCCCAAACTGATTAATGTGCAGTTATTCTGAGCATTACTAATCTCGTCACTTTGAAATCTGTTGCTAAGCAAACCTTTAACTTCTCTATATCTTCTTTTTTTTCACCTATCAAACAGCATGATCACTTAACACCTCAGCAGTACATGAAATATCATTTACAAAACTGTCAGACGAGCACATGTATATTTTATTTCTACTTGTTGTCTCTTCAGCTCTTTAGCTTTAGGAGAGGAATTCAAAATGAAGCTGAGGGAAAATTATGATTATAGGACAACATGCAGATACCAACAGTACAGCTAATAGGTTTGTAGCTGAATTAGGTGTGACCGCTACATAATTTAGATTTGATTTGATTTTTTTTCTTTTTTTGGTAATTCTGTTAAAGTATCTATACTTTCAACATTCTTTCTTTTTTTTTATTAATGAATTTTTTCAACCAAATTCCTGAATTCAAACATATATCATTTGGTGGAATATGTTGGCAAATAGTAAATCTAAGAACTTAATAACAATGAAGAGTACAGAAAAAATGCAGGGGATGAGATAATTTATGGTAAAACGTGTGTTCGTCCTGTCTGATAATCTTGAAGCCATAGGTGGCACGACAGCAAAAAACATTATATTGATGAGAGTGTTTACTCCCTGGTCGGAGAGAAAAATAACATGATTCCAGCAAAGTAGAGGCTTGGTATTACTAAGCTCTTTACGCCTAAAGTACAGTTTATGTGTGTATCTGAGTTGCGTTAGGTTTTTATCTACTATTAACATCTTTATTTATCATAAATAAGTGTGAAGAAAAGTTATTATAGTTATTATAATATATAGAAAACATTCAGGTAAATAAAAATGGTAATTATTAAGGAAAAACTAGAGCTAACCGAAACTAAATTATGTGTTTATAAAACTAACTAAAACATACAAATATTAGAAATGTGAGAATGTAACATCTGATTTTTAGCGTTCCAAATTCAAACTGATATTGAATTTGTTGTTTACTTCACAAAAGCAGTTTTGTAACTAAAACATTTTTGAATATGGTACGTTTTGTTGAGTATCTATTCAAAACAGTTGTACAAATAATTGCATTAACACACTTTTAAATCCAGCACCACCACTATAACTAAAAAGAAATCAAAGTAAGACTAAACAATATTTTATTGATAACAAATAAAAACTAGTAAACCCACTCTAAAAAGTAATTAAAACTAACTAAAAGTCACAATAAAAATGTAATTAAACTATAAGGAAAATTCCTAAACTACTATAACTTTAGTGTGAAAGAACTGAGTTAGGTGGAACAGTTTTATTCTTAAAAATGGCAGCTGCCCTCTACATGTCTGTAAACTGTAATTAGTCATAAATACAAATTAAGTGCATACGTAAATAAATCCAGGTGTTTAACTTTGTTATTGAGCTACAGTGAACCATAAAGCTATGGTCCAAAACAATATATTAGTATTTCTTAACACTGGCAGTTTGAAAGCAGCACTTGACATGAACCCCACTTGTTTGTAATGGTACTACAGCAACAGGCTTCGCTTTGTAACGCTAATCATTTTTTATGTTGTCATTTGTAGATGGATGAGTGTTAGGTTAGTGTAGGAGGGATTTATGTAAACGTTCACACAGCATTGCAAACTGCACATCGACGAGTGCTAGAAGTGATGAAACAGATCAAAGCTAGGAGCTAAAACCTGTATTTTTATGTGCTATGTCTTCCTGACATAAGCATAAAAACCCAACATATTGCCAGTATTTATCAACATAAAAACATTTTATAGAAATATAAAAAAAATTATCAGGACCTGCTCTCAGTTTGGTAATAATTAATTATCAGGATAGCTTAAATAAGTATAGTTAGGATGGGGATATAATTTTCCATCTAAATACCAGCTTCAAGTGATGATAAACCTCCATTCATTTACATACATGTTTTAATACATCCAGACAACTTATTTGGCGCTAGTGTGGTAGTGTGAAAAAAGTGAGCACTGCTCATTTAAACAAGTCTGACACCTCAGAAAGGAGGGTTTGTTCTAAATTCGGATCTGACTCATCTATGTGGATTTTTATTTATTTATTATAATTAATTAAGTCTGTAGAAGCGATTCAAGGTCTTTATTTATACAGCTAACTTATACAAGGTTTGAGCAACATGTTCTGACGAAAATGTTTTAACAAAGTACAAGTACGGTGCCATGGTGAATTTCATGTATTTATCGGGATTGCAGTTGATATAGTAACAGAAAATACTGAACCATTGTGCAAAAACCTAGAAAGTGGGAACTAAAACATACAAATATTAGAAATGTGAGAATGTAACATCTGATTTTTAGCGTTCCAAATTCAAACTGATATTGAATTTGTTGTTTACTTCACAAAAGCAGTTTTGTAACTAAAACATTTTTTGTGCCATGGTGAATTTCATGTATTTATCGGGATTGCAGTTGATATAGTAACAGAAAATACTGAACCATTGTGCAAAAACCTAGAAAGTGGGATTTGCGTTTATATTGAGTCTCCTTCATCCCGTCCAATTCTTCCAAAGATATTTTAATTCTGCATTTTAAATAGGACATTGTGACATATAAATATTATTCTATGCTAAATCAATTTAATGTTATTTTGGCATGTTGATTACTTTTAAATTGCAGTTCTTTTTTTTTGCTTCATTCATCTTTCCATAAGCTCTTTACAGCTCCTATAGTTATCTTGACTTATTTTAGGATTAGTGCTGTTCTTGCCAATTTAAATAAGATGAACACCTATTCGATAGCAGATAAAATGGTGTGCAATACTCTTTTCATAATCAGAACAATGATGTGTGAAATGTCCAGAACATGGCATTTTGTTTTGTAACAAACCCTACTTTAAGCCTGCTGATGTTTTCCATTTTATTCACTTTCTAACACCTCCGATGCTTTCACAGAAAAAATCTATTTTAGATTAATTTCAAGGGAATTTTACTGTACTAGATTTTACGTAGTCTGGATTATCAGGTTTAAAAGGGCGAAATATAAAATTTGTAAGGATACTTTCAAATTTGGGATTAGAACAGTGAGTACTGAATACTATTAAGTACTGTACAATGAGAAGTTGCTACTGACACTCTGTCACAGGTTTGTGATTTTATCTTATGAATACAGCACGAAATATCAGGGAGACATTTCCAGATCCCTTTTGAAAGTGTGTTGTAATTAAGACACTGTGGTTAGAAAATGGGCCTATTATAACACAAGTAATTTGGAAACGCTGAAGTGACCACTGGGTGAAAATGTGGACCTGCTGTTTGCCTCAAATAAAAAATCCATGTGGATATAACAGAGACCAACAGATAACTTAAGTGTTAGTAGGAAACCTAGTAAACCTAAAATTATTGAGAAGAGTAGGAATAAAAACACCAAATTAATAAATGAGTATATGTTAGTGCTTTATTTTAAACGTAGATTCTAAATAAAACAAATTACTCACAGCTAGGCTCAGTTATGATGTTCTGTGCCACATTGTTTTCTCTGATTCAAATTATGTTTGTTTGTTTTTTGTTTTGTTTTTACAACAAATGTCTTTCACACAATTTATGTTATTAGTTAGGCTTTTTTTTATTGAATAAAAAACGTCTTTACCAGAAAAGCTTCAAATACTAAAGCAAAGTTGTCTGTTCCTGCACTGGGATTATTTCACCTCCTGTATGAGTTGATGCTAAATGTAATCTATTGTAAAGGCTAATTAATTATTTTTAGAGAAACAGAAACCTCAATGGTAAACTTAAATTAATCGGAGTAAATGCGGTATTCAGCATTTTTCTATTTTGAACTTCTTAAAAATTTGTGGCCTTATCTCTAGGAAAGTCCAAAAACTATTACATTTATTGTAATTAGCTTTGATGTAGACATAGAGACAAACTGGATTTAGAGTTGTTCAAAAAAAAAAACACTACCAAATAGAGAGTTTAACCAATATCACTGGTTACCTTAAAGCTTTGTGCAAAAAAAATGAAAAAACGCTTTTTTTTTGTATTTTCTATATTTAATTATCCAAAGAATACGGAGCCACTGACATGGGCAAAAAAATAAAAACCATTATGTGGCCACGAGTTAATAACCTGTGGGAACGAGATCCTATTCAGTCAGTTCGTAAAAGACAGATGTTTTTCTAATTATTATAAAATATGTGTTTAACTGAACGATAATTCATAGATTTTACTAATATGGAGAGAACTAAAACTTGTGCCAACACACTTACACACATATGTTCTAGTGCTTGAATGACTTTTTACATTAATTTCAGTTAAATAATACAAAAAACACTTTACACAACTCAAAATATTTCCAGATTTCGTTGGAAAACTTTTGTCAGCATTTATTCTTATTCTGAGAAACATTTACCACTATTTTTTTTTTTAAATCTTGTACTGATGAGTTTATATAGGAATCCCATCTTCGGTACAAGATTGTTGCAAAATATTTGCCGCATTTCAAACAGCTAGATTAAATTTGGTGTTAGTTATCAATGAATCTGTGAAATGTTGCCAAACTCAAGGAATCAAGGAATCAAGGAATCTTTATTTGTCATCACATCACATGTGGTACATGAGGTGGGACGAAATCCCCCGGTCCAGTTTACACCCTGATAGCAATTTTAAATAATGTAATAAAATATA
>JAVLVB010000735.1:1684714-1701142 GCA_032876305.1 Orestias chungarensis
CTGTATCAGCTGTGTTTTTATCAAGCCATGTCTCGGTTAAAAACATAAAATCAAGGTTATGAGATGAAATCAAATCATTAATCAGAAAGGTTTTCCCTGCCAAAGATCTGACATTTAGTACAGCGAGTTTCAGCGTGTTACTGTTATTTGCTGACTGTGGCTGACGAGTAGTGAACACAAGATTTGAGATGCGTACAGAGTGTTTTGGACTGTTTTGATGGCTCACTAATCGTTTTATGTTACGTATCACTAAAGGGATGAAGGAAGGTACTTCCACATCGGGCCCCGGCTTATCCTGGAATGAGCCATGGGTACATGCAGTACTGCTGCCTGGACCCGATGCATATCATATCAATCTCTCTGGGCTGCGTCTCTGTACACTGGAGATGGAGTTGACATAAGGAGTTTGTGTTGGGGGAGGAGGAGGGCCAGGACGACGGGATGGGAGAGGACTGGGCCATGGGGTCATGCTGATGGCAACACTAACCAGCTCCTTCATGTGTTCTGTAAAATCCAGAAGATGTAGAGATGGTGACGATGATGTTGATGAGGGCGGGTCCTCATTTCTGCCTTTTAGTGCAGGCGGTATCTCAGAGAGCCCCAGGAGGACGTCATCTGGAGGCGCAGAATCTCTGGGCTGCGTTGCATTCTTATACTTATCTTCATGTTTTTGCTTCATTTTGTCCTTGGCCGCTGGAGCAGAATGGGAACTCAAAACATAGGATAGATTAGCTGCAAACAGCCTAACTCCAGATCTATTGAGGCAGAGACCATCTGCCTTAAAATAATGTCTGCGGTCCCAGAAAAAACTGAAATTGTCAATATAACTAAAGGTGTAAGTGGCACACACACCTGATAGCCATTTGTTCAGGCTGAACAGGTGCTGAACCTCTCATCTCCTCTCATTGGTGGTAGAGGGCCACTGATGACCACGTCCGCATCCAAATTATTAACTGTATCTAATAGCTTCTTGAAGTTCTGTTTCAGCACCTCAGACTGCCGTTTCACAGTATCGTTAGATCCCAGGTGTAGAACAAGGGTCTTAACAGTTGGATGTTCAGCCAGAATTTCAACAATATTGTCTCTCAAATCTGATACCATGTCCTTTGGAAAGTACAGTATTTTTGTACGTTTCCCACATACATGTCTTAAATCCTTCACCGCAGCATCACCAACAATCAGAGTCTCAGGACCAGGCATTAACTTCCCTCTTTGTCTTTTATTTTCTGATTTGCTTTTTCGGTTTACCTTGCTGTGTGAAGAGACTTCATCCTGGTGATCAAGTGGAGAACTAGATTTCTGTAGTGGTGCGAATCTGTTCTGTAGTAGGATAGTTGTTTGAGGAGGAGGAAGATTCATTTTTGGTTTCCCACTGACAGCTATCCAAGTCTGTGTCCTGCGAACGGCTGGAGTCGAGGAGGATTTTGGTCTCGTCGGTAGTGCAGGCCACCCGGTCGCATCGCAGATTTCTCTCTTCTTCCTCTAAGATGACTTACTCTTCGGTTTAGCGCCGAGCGCATTCCAGACATTACTTGTCTTGTTATTCAAAGCAACATCCTCTTGTTTCTGCTTGTCCTTGCCCGTGCTGATTAGCTGACAGGTAGAAGCATCATGTCCAGTAAGAGGTAGAGTTGTATCGTAATCGGCATTTATTTCCACATTTACTTCTAGTCGTTGGATTTTGGTTTCCAGCATGTTGAGTTTCTGAAGGAGATTAGCGTAGTCATCCTCAGAAAAAGAAAAAGGAGGCATCTTGCTGATGGATTTATCGGTTTTCGGAAGATATGCAGGGAGAAGCTCCAAAAAGAATTAAAAAATAAATAAATAAAAAATAAAAAAAGAATGAAAAAACACAAAACGCAGAGCTGAAGCAGGACAGATAAGGGGAAGATCAGGAGACAGAGAGAAAGCGTCCGCCTCCGTCGAAAGCAAAAGTGATACGGACCCCCATGGGCCATGAAAGAGGTGTCATTCAAGTCGATCTATAATCACAAGTTATGAAAATATTTTATGAAGGTTGAAAAGTTATATAGTGTTGCTTTAAATAGTGCAGCATCAAAACTAATTTAGACAACAAATGTGAAAAAAAAAGACGGTTAGGAAGAACATAAACGAAAAGAAAGATTTGTCAAAAGGTACAGCTGAACCCAACAAAATTAGAGTCATTGAAGAGAGGATTGTTGATATACCACTGTATTTTGTAAAGGGCATAGTTATTTCACAAAAGTATATTAAAAAATACAAATCAAAAGAACAACATTTCAATAACAAGAGCAAAGAGGCCTGAATCAGATATGCTTCTTTTATAATGCAATACAATGTACAATATGACATATTCACATAAGAATTGGGTGTGTGAAGATATAACTATAAAACAATTTCTAAACTGTTTGTGGAAGGTGCTTTCCCTTCCCTACCATCTTTGAGCCAAACAAATCCAGTTTTTACCATCATCAAGTGCTTTTTTTTCTTCCAGTCACTGACATGGATGACAAACATGAAACAAGTCTTTTTTTTTTACATTTATCAGCACAGAAATCTGTTAGCAACACACCAGCATTATGCAGTCAGGAAGCAAGTCGAAGCAATCAAATTTTTCCTCACTCCTGGCTCCTGAAGCTATCAGCCCCTATCCAGGCCTATGAAGGCAGTGTTGGATTGAGTTAGAAAGATGATAATAGACTCCTGAGGAAAGTAATCTATTTCTAAAGAAGAAAGGGGTATGAATTTTCTCACATGCACCCCATCTTCACCTGTTCACTCTTGTTCTTCAGCACTTTTTTTTATACCTCTGCAGTTGTTTTACTGCACCTTTCTATGACTATTTTATAAAACTTCACTGATTTAGAATTTTGACCGGTAACCCAAAAAATAAAACAACTATGTTTTTATGCACACTTTTGCATGAAAAGGAAGTACCAGTTATCATGCAGAGTAATTGTCAAAACAACATTTTATAAAAACTCAATTTCACCATGTACAAATATTGCAACTGCAAGAGAAACAAGTTATGTTTCAAAAATATCTGTACTGTACTGAGCTTTGCAGTAGTACAATGATCGATAAATATTTACATAGTATTTTTCTAAATGTACAGTAATACATTTATTGCTAAACCTAAAATTTACAACAGGTGATTTTCATATCTTTCTTATAATAAATATGTACTGTAATTATTAGTCTCTATAAATGCCCATTACCGTATCAAAATACCATCAACTGGTATGTGTAAGCCACAATTTGTAGTTTTACAGTGAGCTCAGTAGAGGCGTTGTCCATCATATTGCAACTAATGACGTCCACAGACTTTCACATCCTGGGGCAAATAATCTTAACATCTAAATTTAATCTATTATGGAGCAAAGAGACAGATGTTACAAGTCCAAGATCATATGTAAGCAAGGCAATAGTAGGACCCAGATGGCTCCAGTCAGTCTGAAGCTGTGAGAGTTGCCATCTATTTCAGAATCCTTGGCAAGTGGATGATGATATTGATGATGTTTGTAATCACTGGTCACATCTGGACTCACTGCAGAGAGAGAAGATATGAAAATTTCAGTCTGAAGGATACTCATTAACAGCATGACATTAAGATGCATTGCAATGTTACATGTTAGAGGGACACGGACAGTTCGTTTTACTTCTGCTTAAATGGCAACAAATGTGATAAAGAAAGAAAGATTGAAAGAGTCTGTCTTTAAAAAAATCCTTTATTTTCATCTCTGTGAAATGTTGTTTAAATATCACTTACCTTGGCTGTGCAAAGAGCTCTTAAATTTCAAGCATGAATTGAAGTTCTAATGAATGTGTATTTCCACCCACAATGTAATCAGGTGTTGTATATATTAAACCTGGGTTTCTCCCTAAGACATTAAAAACAGAAATAATTGCAGTGTGATTAGATAATAAGTACTTTGTAAGGTATTAATTCCAAACCCTGTGGATTATTTGTTTTTTGTTTTTTTATCCAAGGTACACAATATCACAGCTGGAGCTGGAGTTCTTTTTATGAATTATTGTAAGCTGCTGTTTTTTTAATGCTCTGGAAGCTTAAACACTGTGTGTTAATAAACGGTTGATTTTTTGTTTGTTTGTTTTATCACTTAAATATACCTATTTAGCGTTTTAGCATAGTCTGAGCAAGAAGGCCCTGAGGAGTGTGTGCGTGTGTGTGTGTGTGTGTGCGTGCGTGCGTGCGTGCGTGCGTGCGTGCGTGAGTGTGTGTGTGTGTGTGTGTGTGTGTGTGTGTGTGTGTGTATTGTTGTTTTTCCTATGTCACCATGTTACCCCGGGATTTGCATCTTCCCTCTCGCTTAGTGACTGTTGGAGATAAACACCAGAGTCATATTTAGCTAATGCTGAACACTAGATGTTTTAATTACTTTGAATTATGTTACTGTGTAAATGTTTGACTTTTAGAGTAAAAAAAGGTGTCTAAGGATTCGGGTTTTTTTTTTATCCTAGTGCCATTTCTATCCATCTCACCAAAAATTATGATCAGAAAAAAAAACAATTTTCTAAAATAACAAATGTTAAAAATGTAAAAGTCAATTTACCATCTTCAAATGTTTCATAGCACAAAACTGCACCAAACATTTTTAGTGTATGAGGCCGCAGGTTTACCATGCCTTCAAACAGTAGGCATGGGAAACACGATTATGTTAATTGAAATTACAGATGCCTGACCATGAGACTGATTTCAAAAGAAGTGACAATGGTGGCTTAAACCTACCATATAAGCAGCTTAATTTTCCTAAACCTATAATTATATTAGAGCAGGACAGAGACAAAGGAAGGTGATCTGAGTGTTTGTTAAATTATTATGGTCGATATAAAACAGATGCAAAAGATTCTAAAAAATCTAGTAGATATTTTTCTTTTGTCCACTTTCCTAAAAATAAGATTTAAAAAAAAAACATTATTTAACCAAACTAGAGTGTAGTAGGCGTCAGACCAAGCCCACTTCTTCTTGTTGGACGAAAACTTTGTATGTACTAATTTCCTGCTTAAAGGGATATTTCACACTTGCATGTTACTTTAGAACAAGATGGTAGATGCTTATGCTGAATATGTTATGTTTTTCATTTCCCTCTTAATTACAATGGCAGCAATAATGTCTCATACATCTTTTGCAGCTGCAATACATTAGCGCCCCTGTTAAACCATTAGGGGAGTCTGTTAATTTTCCACTAGGCTATAAATAGCAAGCTGATGCAACCACAGGGCACCTTCATCCTCAATCTCATCCCCTGGAGATGCAGCCGAGAGCATCCTGGGTGCATCTTTGTGTCAACAGACACAGAGTCTTTATGAGTAGGTGTTAAAAGTGTTAAAGCCAATTCAATACCATCACAAAACAGAGTTGTGAGAGTAGTTCATGAGATGGAGAACTTGCTTTATTTTATTTCTGTGAAGAATCCATCTGTGTGTTTTTATTTACTAAGAAGTAAAAAAATTCAGTGTCAATCCATCATGGCTGATTTACATATAAACATTTGCAAACAATAATTTAATACCGCTTGAAGTGATAAATTTATATATAAAAATTAAACGCATCACTACAAACATTTGTTGAGACTTAGATTTAAAAAAAGCAGGGATTTTAAACACTAAGCATGAACAATAGCAAACTCACTCATGTTTTGTTTTTTTTTACTTTATTCCTCTGATTACATGGTCATGAACTCAAACATCCCCATGGTATCTTTGACATTAAACCTATGCAGATATCAAATCAGGCAGCTGCACCACACCAGCAGTCAACATCTATCTTGTTGTTTACATGTTGTTGGAGGCCAAAAGTGTTGGAAGGGAGAAATTCTGTGTTCCCCGCTGTGTGAAATTGAGCATCCTCTTTAACCCTGTTGATGAAGCCTCAGTCTGCATTGTGGTTTTCTCCCCCAGGGGGAAGGAGTGAGGTTGAATCCAAATAGATAACCAGCTGCTCAAGGATTCTGGAGTTTCTTGCTCGGACCCAAGGGTTATAAGTCTGTCACAGGCCTGTTAGTCTCACACACACTCTTTCAGTTTTGCTATTAAAGTTTTTCTCACCAGCTGAAAAATAAGACCAGCTCTAGATGCCATGTTCATTCTATGGATTTAAATCTAGTTTTTATGGTGTGGCACAAATAAACTGAGATCCTTTTACCCAGAGGAGGGTCCAAAACAGCTACTTTGTTGTGTAAAGTCAAACTAGCATTAGGTAGGTTATGTGATGTCAAAATTTTCTAAAGGCTAAATTTACTGAAAAGAACACATTTCCCATTTCTACGTATATTATTTAATTAGAAACACACCGTTTCCTTTTGTGAAGTCATATTATCATGTTGTCTATTCAATTGCCTATTGATTACCCACCACAGATTTCCAAGGCTCAGTGGCAGTCTCTACCTAAAAGGGCTAAACTGCAACTCCATAACTAAACTCCTTTTAATGAACATATGATGTGTATAATGCAGCATTAAACTTTAGATAGAGTGGTTGATTATCTGTTATGATGAATAACCCAGCAACTTGAAGTGAGCACTCTTTTATTTTGATTACTTGATAGTTTATGTGAGCCTCGAACAAACCCATAACCATGAGCTCTCAGTTAAAAAAATCTAAAAAGTCTAGAATAGGAAACAGGAGCAAACCCCATTAGGGATGCTAGCCTTTTCTTAAGATCCCCTCAATAATGTCCCTAAGAAAATCAACAAACTAGAAACAAAGATCCAATGATTAAATGTAAATGTGAAAAGAAAATCGGATTTGAGGGCATGATACAGTTTTACCTCTAACTAAACTAAAGAGAAAACAGCAGCACTAGCATAGGATGATACAAAAGCGGACAATTTTGATTTTAGATGCAAATTGTCAAGCACTGTCTAGGATGCTTTTGCACCAAAGCCAAATAATAATCTGTCTCAAAGAAAGAAGAACCAGCCATGTCAGGGGATATGTGTGATGTGACCGTCTGACCAGCCATGCCATGAAAATCAAATTGTTCCTCAGCACTTGTTGTTAGCAGAACACAGACCCCAACGGCTGTCAATGGACAACCAGAAAAGAAGCCCCCCCAAACAAGCAATGTGCTACTGAATAGCTTTGAACTGCTGATTGCTGGTTATGCTGATCCAATATATATATATATATATATATATATATATATATATATATATATATATATATATATATATATATATATATATACACTTAAAGCAACCCCTCCTGTTCAGGCCGATATGCAGGCGGTCTGATTGCGGCTTCAGCTCTTTGGTTTTGCGGTAGTTGTTAACACGGATGTTGATTTAGGGACCGTCAATAAAGGTCTGAACTGAACACTCTTGAGAAACAACAATTAATAGCTATCTTGTTATGGCACATAGTGACAAAACAATACAGGGGAATTATTCTACAGGATGGCACAGATGAGACACAATTGTTTTATCCGAATTTAGTGCAAGTTTTTTAAATTTTGTAATTATTTTTAACTGTAAATATTTTTCATTTTTCTTCAATAGCTCCCAAGTCATGGTTTATATTTGGATAAAAACAAGTGTCCTCATCTATGCCATCTAGAAGAACAATTTAAGACTAATTTTTATTAGGTGGGTCACATGACCTGGCAGCTATTGAAGAAATATGAAAAATATTTACCGTACAAATTATTAAAACAAGTGTGCTTCTTCTGTGCCTTCTATTACAACAATAATAAACTGATTTAGAGTGAGTAGGTCATATGACCTGGCAGCTATTGAAGAAAAATTAATAAATAAATAAAAATAGAAAATTGGTTAAAACTGAATAAAAAGAAGTGTGTCTCATCTGTGCCATCCTGTAGAATAATTCCCCTGTATTGGTTTGTCACTGTGTGCCATAACAACAAAGCTATTAATTGTTGTTTTTCAAGAGTGTTCAGTTCTGAACTTTATTGACGGTCCCTAAATCAATAACCAGGTTTTCTAGGAGGGAGAAACCGAAGAGCCGAAGCCACAATCAATCCGCCTTCATCATCCATCACAGGAGGGAGAGACCGCTAACTCTACAGAGCTCTACTAACTTTACTGCTACGTTAAACAAGTCGTGGCCACGTGTTATCAATTCGTGGCCATGCATAACACCAGTCTAGTATGTTCGTGGCCACGTAATTAATTTTTTTCACCCATGTCACCAGATGGGCTCCATAACTTACAAAGTTAAGGTTGGTAGATATAAAAAATGAATATACATCAAGCTAAAAACTAAAGTAACATTTATGCAACTTAACACTCAACTAAGTGTGAAAAATAATACCATGATATATTTTCTCAAAATAACATGTAAGAAATCCAACCATTCTCATTTGGCAGGCACATACTTGATTACAAAAAAATACATGTTACTTAATAGCTCTGTGATGCACACCCTGTATTTATTGACTTTGTACTGAAGCATGATTATACACAGCCATCAATGCAGACTGCTCGGCTCTCAGTGTGTTGACTTTATAAATGATAATGAAGATCCAGACAAAAGAGCAACTACACTTTCAATCTTATTACCAAGCAGAGTTAGCAAATTTTTTGCTACTGCTCTGCATCATCCAATGGTGATTTAGATTCCACAGAGCTAAAAATATGTAGAAGGCCTCTACTTTTTTGATATTTAAAAATAAATGTATGATTTAAGAAATGTGTCTGTTAGTACATATTTGATAAAACAGCTCCAGAGAGGCTAGCCTGTTTAAAACGGTCCTTAGGCTGAGGAGAGGCATGAGTCAGAAATGAGTCCCCCACAATGGAAGAGGGATCAATATGAGGTGGATCCTGGTGGCTTGGACAAACATTGATCAATAATACTAACTGCTTCATGAAAAATACCTAACAACTGCAGTGGCTTAAATTAAATTACACACTATTTTATTGTAGACTTATACATGTGTATTTTTAGCATTCTTTTTTGTTTATTTTAGTTTTAAAAATTACTTGCCAAACACTGCACCTCATCCAACAGACCAGCAGTTTTATTGCTGAGAAGAGTTATCCAACATGGAAACACTCAGTTCATTATCTGATTTTTTCAAAGACTCCAGCTTGTTGTTGATCCAGTTGAAGAAATTAAATTGTAGACTAATTCAGCTGCACAATAAGTGACATTAAAATGTTATTCCCACATTAGGAGCATGAAACCCCATAGTTTTCTTTTTTTTTAATTCAGCAAAAACCTTTATATGAGGTGAAGTTTAAGAAGGTGATATTGTCACAATGCCCATCTAAACTGTCTTACTCAACGTGATTAAAGGAAGCTTTACAACACAGAATTTACTACACATGAAAATGTCTAATGTCTATTTTATCTGTTTTTGTAAAAACTAGTAAGGCTTGTCCTGCATATAAGGCCTTTATACCTTTTCTACAGTTTAAATATGCTGCTATTACCGCAGGGGGTTTAAGTTATTTACAATTTCTGAAGGTTTTCCAATTATGTCACACATAGTAAACAACAGAAAAAACACACTTTAGGAGTTACACTAGTGGGAGCAGTTGTTCTATATTGAGAAGAAATGTCTATAAACCGGAACAACAAGTTGGGGGTGTTAACAATGGCTGTTTATTTATCTTTCTTTGTAATAGGTTCACCAAAAGGCACTGAATGTCAACATGGAAATCAAATTCTTTTTCATAGCCACAACAAGATAAGGTCCACAAATGGCTCCCATTTTATAAGCGGAACGGATGTTGACATCCATTTTATAAACAGACCATTCAGACTGACTCCACCGGAATTCCCCAAAAGGTAAGCCCACCTGGTGACATCAAATCACAGCTATGCATAAATAGTGGATTTTCCTCTCCATCCTTGTTCTTTCCATGGGCCGTCTGCCCTAACCAACGACTTAGAGGGGACACTCCTTCCTTTTAAACCTGCTGGGCAGTAAAAGGTTTAACTTCGAAGCAACCCAAGTCTACATCTGTGTATCTGTAAAACCTCCGTTCATCCTGTTTCTTCCTGATGAGAAGAAAAGGACCTTTGAACCTTCCAAGGAATCTAGAAGTCAGCGTTTGTGCAACCGTAATCAGATTGATCCCCCAAGTAGAGGCCTCGTCACGAGTGGACAACAGAAGCCGCTTCTCTCCAGCTCCATCTTTACGGACCGATCAGTCTGAACCAGGACGTCCCGCTGCGTGGATCGGCTTTCCCTGGACAGATGGACCATGTTTTCCGGGTTCTCCGAACTGGGCCCGAAATCATCTGATCCAAACAGTTCACCTTACAGTAAGACTTAAGTTTACCAAAACGAGTACTGGGTAAAGGTTAGATGTTAACACAATATATATATGTATGAATGTATTCTGCTTTATTTTTGTTACTGAACCTCTGAACTGTAAATGAATGCTTTTGTGAAAAAAGTCCAGCTTCTTAGCTACGTGAATAGCCTTGTTTAAATGTACCACTCTGACACAACTGATTGGCTTGAATCACAAGAAACGCACCCTCTAGTCATTTTCCTACACAGATACAAATATTATTTTACACCAAGTGTAGTGCAAACTTTGCGGGAGCTTTGAAGCTAGTGCTAGCACGAGGTCTTGGCCTGTTGTTGTCTATCTTCACAGCTAACTTAGCCTTTCGTTAGAAACCCTGGATGCTCTGTGGACCTCCTGGACCTCCCGATCATCAGATCTTCCCCCACTACACGCATCCATCAGGCACGTACAGTACAGAGTATCACCAAGCTACCACAATCAGTTACTGCTGCTTGATATTTTTCTTTTTCTTTTATTCATTTCCTTTTTCATTCACCTTTTAGAATCCATTAATTTGTTTTTTTATAGTTTATTCCATAATTTTAGTAGTTAGTGTAGTAGTTAATTATTCATTGGTAGTTTTACTTCATTTTACAGTTTGTTGACTGAATGTTTTGGCTGTAGGTTAATTCCTTAAGATAAATAAATCTGTATAATTTAAAGAGCACTGTTTGTGTTTATTGCAGTATATGAATCAGTGTCTACCTCTAAGGTATATTACGATCACACTCCTTTGTGGGAGACTGAAAAGCTTTGGCTAATTATTTTCTGATTATCAGGTCCTGCCCCATTTATTAACTATAAATTTAAATTATATTAATACATGTATTAATGATAACTATCAATACATTCATATAGCCAAAGACCTTTATTAATAAACCCCTATAATTGGCTCCTTAACACGAGGAAACCCAAAGTATGTATGAGGCATATATAACACATTGGTTCCACGTGTGAAAGAAACCCCAACAGGATAAAACTATCCATTAACAAAGCGTTAAAAAAAATTTAAAACAGCTTTTCCTGTATTCAATGAGTGCTTCTTTAAATGAAATAATGTCTTGACTAATAAGGTAGTATTTAAGCACACCTTGACAGTTCTATCCTGCACGTAATTTCTAAGAGAAGGGAGAGAGTTGACTCTACCTACCGATGAAACTGAGGTAATTTGGCCGGAGTGCCAGGGCTTTCTTGAGGACCTTCTTTGATTCTGTGGTGGCATCAGCAATTTTCTATGGTGCTGTCTGTTATCACAGTGGCCTATCTACAGCCGAAAGGAGGATAACTCATCAGAAAGGCCAGCTCCATGCTAGAATGCTCCCTTAGCACATACAGGTGGTGAAAAAGAGAAGAACTCTGGCTAAAATAATATCCCTGTTGGACAAAGTCTGTCACCCCATCTATAAAGCTGTTCTAAACTGGAGAGCTGCTTCACTGACAGACGGCATCTTAAGTGCACAAAGTAGCGTCATTGTACATCCTTCCTTCCAAAAGCTATAACATTATACAACCATCACTGTAAACACAATAGACTCAATAAGTGTTTACATACAATCCTTTTCACAGTTTATACAAATTTCTGGTGGTAACTGCTTTTTATTGTTACTTATTTAAAAAGTCTGCTGTTTTTTTATAGCTCAAATACATAAAAGAAATCATCTGAATTATCCTTCATAGTTGCACTATTCTTTAGGCTGGACTGTTATTTTTTAGCAAATGCACAGTTTTTCTTTTTCTATTGACTTGTTGCCCTAACTGTACATAATTATATTATTTATTATGTTTTATATATTTGTATATATTGTTTTGGTTAAGATAGAATCACTTGGCTGCTGTTTCACAGAAATTTCCTCATTTGTGAGTCAAAAGAAAAATAATAAAAATAATTTTGATTTCTATTTTTAATGAAAATTCTGACATGGTCTGATGTCTTCCTTGTTAAATTAACTGTAGACCTAAACAAGTAAAGTTGGAAGGATTAAGCCACAGTATTACAAATGAACAAAATTAGAATCCAGTGACGTTTTTTTCTAATCTTTTTCTTGCAAAATTCTTCCATGCACTTTGATGCTAAGAGGATGAACAAATGATGGCTCAAACCACAAGCTCAAAGGCGATTTCTGAGTAAATATTAATCCTGAAAATGAATTGAAGTTGTATTTTAACAACAGAAGAAAAGCCTTTTCAGTAATTTTGTTAATTTTATTAGATTGTATTCACTTCATAGTGTGAAACTATGTATGTGGCATAAAATAATTCAGACATAAGAAGTTTTTCCAAAAGAAAACCTGTGTACGCATTATGTATACATGACCACATAATGTTTGGAATGTTTTGTGTCTTGCTTTGTATCAAATTAAATTTATCCTAATATACACAAAACAGTATTCATAATATTTGTATGTAATTCCCTTTACTTCTGTCATGTTATCAGTCATAAACCTTAACAAAAGTTAAAAACTAATTTTAATAATTACTTTCCATGTTTTTTGTTTATTTTAATAATCTATTGCCCGTCTACATTATTGAATATCTATTAACTTGTCTGTAAATGCTGCTAAATATATATATATATATATATTTTTTTTAAATTTCTTTTTTTTATTATCTGCAGTATTTGCCACTGAGTCAATTCTTTGTCCATCTGGTATATCATATTCAACAGACTTATATGAATATATGTCAACATCTTACTTACAATAAATTTGTTCACATTTTACTTCACTAATAGATGGAGGCAGATTTTTTCATATGAGGCAACAAACACTGTTCACTACACCCCATATACACCCCAAAAGCTGACCGTCACAATGTCAACTATAGAGGCAGACATGTTCCCACTCAAACCATGAAGACACACACACAGGCTTTTAATGTATGCCGTTAAGCTACTTCAAATGAAGTTCAGCGAAGGGAAAATCTGAATCTATAGAGCCATATAGAGCATGACAACTAGACAATAGACATGTTTTTCCACAGTTGTTTCTGCTTCAGCAGCTTTGTTTACAAAAGGGAAAAAAATAGTATAGGAGAAGAGCAAGGCAAAGGGAAACCACCTGAGACCCTTTGGAGAGAAAACTCAGTAGAAATCCCATTCTCACACATTTATTGTATTCAGCTCTGAGCCTGGTGCCCTCTCAATTATATTCAGATTTGTACAGACAATAGAATAAATTATATCTTTATCTACAAAAACTGCAATAATTTGTAAGTCATTCTGTAGTTAATAATCTACATTGTGTGCACAATTTCAGTGTTTAATGAATTACCAGTTTATAATTGACGGATCAACTGCAATTGCTTTTTTTCTCGACTCCCTTCCTCTGTCTTTTTTAAAGGATGAAGCAATAAGGTTGTGTCACATCCATGTTTCTGGTGTCTCAATCAGAGCCAGAGGATCCTTTAGGCTGAATTAAACACGATAACACAGACAGTAAAAGAACATTTTAGAGGTTATGTACTCTCAGCACAAACATATGTTTTAGAAAAAAATAATTTCTATACATATTACATGAATATGGTGATTTATTGTTTAATAACAATGAGAGTTTTTTGCCTCATCTAATTATTATGCTACTTTACCATCACACAAGCCTGATATAACGTGGTTTGTATTACAATGATATAATCTGGCAATAATTCGTTAAACTGGGTTTAACTGTTAAAATTCCAGACTGTTCATTACAGTATTTTTATAAATGCTTGTAAAAAGTATGCAGATTTTAGCATTTTTCTTTTCAGTTAGCATGAATTTGTGTAACTAATGCGAAGTGCTTTTACTTAGAGATTAATGTGCAATCTGAATCCGAGTGTTAGTTATGACTAGCTTTTAATAACAAGTGTATTATTGTGATGTAAAAACGTTAAGGAACAAACTGTTAAAACTGAAGGCATATATGGTTCAGTCAATATGTTCCTAAAATGAATAAGATGAATTTATTCTGTTTCATATGTAAGATTGAAACAATAGCCCTATTGATTAAATTGGAAGCATTGGTCTTCTAAGGATAAACTATGAACCAATGCAAGCTATGTTTCAAGGGACGTCTGGACCCATTGATCGTAAAAAGAAATGTATTATTTTTAAGGTTACAGAAACAACTGTGAGAAATCGGTCACACATACAAATGTCTTAACACTCATACTGTACAAGCTAACTGAGTCTGGATGCTCCTTACAATAGCACAACTGCTAAAATATTGTAGGAGATCAGCAAAGTGAAATATGTTGGACTGTCGGCACCTTAATATTGGCAAAGGGTTTAATAAAGTCCGATCAGTTTTCCTCCTTTAAATAAACAGCCTATGAAGTCTTAAAAGCTGAATCACCTTGAACTGGCTCTATAGCTGTCTTGCCTTATTTGTTCTACCTCTTATACTTAAAACTAAAGTATTTTGAAATCTCTATTACATTAAAACTGCCATTCCTCCTGTTTGTGATCATATAGAGAAAAGCAGGATCAATGCGATCTAATTTAAGGAGCATTATTCTGAAAAAAAGGCCAAGTGCATCTCTGCATGGAGCCAGAGAAATGATTAAGTGCCCTAGTTTTATCCTATATGGCTCTGATCCACACGCCAAAGAAGAGGGTGTTCATGTCCAGGATCCAATCACCCCCAGCCTCTATTACATCCTCAAAGCAGTCAATACAGGGGCTCTGACCACCAGTCACTCACTCTCATGTTGCACACCCAGGCAGAATACAAATCAGCTTGAAAAAGCCAAAGCTCAGCATCCTCTCCTTGTCCACTCCTTTACTTCACATTCTGTGTTTCAGAAGACATTAGTTTATGCAAACAAAAACAAATATCACACAGAATTTTTTATAAAATTAAAGGTGAATTAACGTGTTATTTTGTTAATTGTTAGATTAAAAAACCCATTTGGAGATTGGATTGATTGCAAAAAAGTGGAGGCAAGTTGCTGCATTGCTTTGCTCCTATGGAAAAGCAAGATAAACAAAACACTACTAGAAAATAATATTGCTGGCTAGCATAACATTTCATCATTGTCCGCAGAGAAAAGTTAAACCTCCAAAACACAAAAACAAACAACATCCTTGGAGAATAATAAGCAGAACTCAACCCTCTTAATATTGAATCAGATAAAGTCAGAGGGTCTTAACTAAAAGAGTGGTTGTGCTAAATTTTTTATACACACTTCCGTTTTTTCACAAATGAAAAGAAAGTGTACACAACTGATCAAGCTGACATCCAAGTAAAGGTCTCTGCAAACTTCCTCCTTTCGGTCTAGCTAACATCGATTCACATCCTAAGAATTAATCCTCATGGAAGTCAGTCTCCTGCAACAGCAAACTAACCTCCTCTGCTGATTTTAAACAGCACAGGGTTATCCAGCAGTTTCATCTGTCTTCAGAAAGAACTCCAACCATAAATGAGCGCATTAAAGGCTTCACAAACTTTTGTTCTGACTTACGATACTCAAACCAGCAGAGTTATTTTAGGGTACACAGAAACTTTTACTTCACAACTTTGGAAACTGCCTAGTTGTACAGATGGTGCAATTTGTGTTATTTCTCACAAATCGTTGGAAAGTCACTAAGGCAGCCATGTCGAAAAAAAATCTTAACAGTCATAATAACCATCATAGAAATAAAAGCAGGTATGAGAACCGGTTATGAGAACCATTAACCTGAATCTTTAACTTCTATTTTATTTTGAATTATGTAGTTAACAAGTGGTGATTAAATGTGCCATCATAACACGTCTCCGTGTGTACTTCTAAATAACTCTGAAGACAGTAAGTCATTTATCTGAAAGAAAATAAATTCTTTATCATCCACTTCGCTTAAAAAAAGCGAAGATCATAAAGGTTTTGAAGGATTCATCACTTGATAACAAGATAATTTTTGTGTCATCTTGAGAAAGCAGCATGCAAATATTTAAAGTCCATGGTGACAGTTGCTCTCGGCTTTCATATTATCAAATCAATTTCAATGGGCAGGCAGTGATCTCATTGATCACTAATTAAAACAAGCGCAATGGAGTGAACTATATATATATTTGTAAAAGAAAAAAGAAATCTGAAAACTTTAAAGCAGGATGCATTCTTTGGAGGGCGCTGGGAGGGTTTTATTCAGTATATATATATATATATATATATATATATATATATATATATATATATATATATATATATA
>JAVLVB010000735.1:1701242-1763410 GCA_032876305.1 Orestias chungarensis
TCCATTTGAAAATCACTGTAACCTGTTCCCGGCACATCAGCATGTTCAGGTTAGCTGCAGAGCTCAGGATGGTGTTAAATGCATCACCAACCAATTGGAACCCATTGCCCTCAGTTTAGATTGTCTACATAATAAGGTCTGCACAGACATAAGGAGAAGAGAAAATTAGAAAGGTTAGGTGTTGCTTTAATGTCTTAATGTCTCAATATCTTAATGTCTCACTGTCAGTTCGCCAAGTATTAAGGAGACACCTTAATCAATCCTTATTTTACTGTCAGTGATCAGCTTATTTACGCTTCAAAATAATAATACTATTCACTAACAAATTATAAGACAGAGGTGGCTCGGTTTAAACCAGCGCCGAAGCAATTTACTAATTAGCAAAGTCAAATCACAAACCCATATTAGTGTTTTTAGAAAACATAATTTGCATAATAAGTTTTCAAAAATTCACTGCTCCCTGTCTTATTAACCTTCCATTAACCTTTAGATAAGCATAGACAGTTCTGAGCATTGGTCACAAGGATCAAACACCAAACACCTCGACTGAAATTTATCAGACCAGCTGTAGAATTGCTTCAGGGTGATTACGGACACTGATAGATGCTTGGCTTGCAGATCACTCCGAAACTGCACTGAAGTATAGAACATCTGGAGGGCAGGGTTTACGTGATTTTTTGACAAAAACCTTAGACAGACAATTGTATGTGGCTTTCAAAGTTAGATCAGCTAGTTAGATCGTAAATTTGCCTTTAAGTGTGTTTGATGCTGTCATAATTCTTTAAAATGCACCTTTTAACAACAAATGCTGATAGTTTTGATGGTTTGATGGAGTCTTCTGTGATTATTCTTCAAAGATTTTTGGCATTCTTTCAAACACCTAAAGCAGTAAACTATCTTAAAAACATACTTTTAATTTTTTCAGGTCGACAGCCTATAATATTATTTTAGATTTTGAATGCATACATAACCATCACTCATGTTCATTTGCCACAATAAGATCAAATAAGCAAATTAGGTTATTTAGCTGCTCTTTGGATTTTGAATTTGTTTTTTGTTTTTTTCTTGAAACAACCTATTGCAACAGAGTGATGTCTTCTCAACATGATTTAATCCACCACCAACCACATGCACTTCTTTCAATTAAACTGATGGAAACTAAACATGATGGCTTCATGTTTGAATGAACATTCTCATTACTTTTTAATAGAAGCCGCACCAGCATTTTTACTGGGTCAGACCTAGTGGCATCTACTTATCACCTTTCCAACTGCTCAAGTCTGAGCTTCTTGAAGTCACATTAACTGAACGATACACACAGTAGGGGTGGATGAATTTTACATGTTATACTCCTATTTTAGAGAAATGTGACGGGTCGTGTCAAGCAGAAAAAATATTGCAATGTACAAATGAAGCTGTTGTAGCAATCACTTTTTAAAACATCACATCTAATTTAAGTAAACAAATTGCAATGTGCCTTATTTTTTTATTCTTAATTTATTATATTGGGACACACTGACAACAAAGGTCTATAAAGTAGTCGAAAGATTTAATATTAGAGTACAAATCAATATGCTAGTTTTTGTAAAGGCAAAGCAGTACCAGGTTACTCAGTAGTAATATAATAACACAACATCTAAAGAGAGATTGTGTAAAACCCAAGCAGAGCGCCACAAAATCCAAAAACCAGGCTGGGAACATTACAAAATAGTTTTATCATGAGAAATTTGAATTAGAACGGTGAAAAAATAAAATTATACATCAGTTGTCCAATGTGAACAGTGTAAATAAGGAAATCTTAAGTATTCCCAAAGTCTCAATGGAGAATATGCAATAATAATCACAGTTTCCCATTTAAAAAGAATAGTTTTGTAATACATTTGTGTAAATATGTGTTTGAATTAGGTTAGTACACTGTTTTATATTGTAATTTTTCATGTCCAGTAAGGTTCTTCCTTTGGTTGATTAGCTTTGTGATCCATTAAGTGGTTTCACCCCCCCTGCCTTCTCCCAGCAGGGAGGATGTGACCCCCTACCCAACTCTTAGAGATTATGGGAATCCCTCACACATCATCAAAGGAGCTCCAAGGTTAAAAGTGAAGGTGGCTTTCTGTGAAATGTCAGTAAAGAGTTCACCACTTCTGCTCGACATGTCATTTCAAAACCAAAAACTTGATCAAGGTTGCAACAATATAGAACCTCCATGTCATATCTATTAATAATATTTGTAAAAAAGAGGGAAAAAAACATATTGTATATTTTAACTTTATTTTGTTTAATCTGGAAATTATATGCTCAAAAATAGGAGGACCTGACATTCTAGATGACACGTCTTGATTGAAATGTAATAAGAGGTTATTGTAAAATAATATTAATAGCATTCCTAAATGATGTGGGTGTGTCTTAGTTCCCTGGGCCTGAACTGGAGTTGGAGGTCAAACTTGAAACCAGGGTCAGAACCATGGAGGAAGATGCCGCTGACAGGCAAGAATCGGTAGTCAAGGAGAAGAACAAGGTCAGTCAGGTAAAAGGTGATTCTACCTAACAGATCTTATGGTGAGGTAAAAGGCAGGAATCCAGAGGCATAAACAGTGTTGATGTCCAGAAAGAGAAAGTAGTGGTGAGAAAATAAATCCTAAAACAACAACTAGGTTATGAACCCGAAGTCGTACTCACTTTGGTGTAAATGACAAAGATGGGAGTAGTCTGTCACTTTGGTTAGCTCTAACCAATAGGGACACATCCTACATTGTTTATCTTTAGCCCCCACCTACTGTAGGATGTTCACGTTTCCAGGACATGTTCAACCAAAAACAGGGAGCATCTAACCCAAACACTAAAGAATCGTAACAAAAGATTTCTGACTGGGACAAAAAAGATTATGTTTTACAAATAACTATTTCTCCTCATAAGAAAAAAGTTACTCATTTGAATAACAATACAACGAAATAAAAAAGTGCTTAAATTCATGCTTTTTTCTTGTCACCCAATAATGAATAAAGCTCCAAACAAGGAATTGCAATAATTCATCTTTGTCTCATAAAACATTAATAATAAAATCTATGTAGACTTTTTCTTTTCTTCTTTTTTCAAGTTAGTTTGTGCGTTTAAATAATTTGAATCAGGAAACTGCCCATGGTGTAAAGCTGCAAGTTTCATTTCAACACTCCTTCAACTAGCAGAGACAAGGTGTGAATGTGGCATGAAATGAGGTACAGAAGCAGGGCCAATTGATATTTAATTAATGTTAGGCCTGACTGGAAGGACTGGGCTCATCTGCTGCATGTCTTATCCAATATTCCTGTAAAAGGCATCTATGTGCACATGCTCAGCATCCAGAAGTGCAAACTTCTAACGTAAAGAAATTCCGAGAATGAAACCCTCTTTACAACCTTCGAAAAGCACACCTTTGTGTTTGGAAAGCACAAAGTTTTCTCTACACTTCATTTCCCTTTTAAAAACATGCTTTTAAAGAATTCATGTACACTATGAAGATTATTGTGTGAACTAAGAGGATATGTGTTTGGGAGACTGAAATAATAGAGTAAGAATCACGTTGACCCTACAATCAAAGCTAAACTAAAGATGAAGCATTATAAATGAAAGAAAGTAGTTTGTCAAAGTATTAATTACCAATACATGTTGTAAAAGATATAAAACATCCACTCATAAAATAATATAGACATGAGAATATGCAAAAGTCGTAATCATAGTATTCGCAAACCAACTAAATATCTGTAACTTGCAGTTGTAGATAGTAACATTTACTACTTCTACTATCAATCAAAGCCATGCACTGAAGTCCTGTGAAGCAGTCTCCAGCCAAGGACAAGAAGAACCACCGCACAAACAAACACCAGCAGGGAGATATAGGCCCCACATTTGGGGGTCCACATCTGGACCCGAGATGATCAAGAAGAGGTGGCAACCTGAAACCCAACCTGACAGATAAACAGACAACTACAGATAAAATCACAGGTTCCCATCCTCATGTGCACTGTAACAGTCACACCCACTCACTGGGTATTATACAATGTTGAAAATATGTAAGTAAAGCATTTTCATAACATAAGAAGTTAAAAAATGGCACTATGTGTCTGGAAAAGATATAATACCCCACATTGAAACAATATGGAAAATGTATTGGTCAAGACCCAAAACATGAGAAAACTGGTTGTAGTTACAACCTTAATTCCCCTATGCAGTGTAATAAATTTTAAGTCATTCAACAAAGACAAAATCAAGTATATAAATTCCCTGAAAATCAATGCTGAAAAGCTTAATATTAGTCAGAATGATTTACAACTATAAATTAAAACATTGAAAAACACACAAATGTATGTTCTGCATTAAAAAAAAAAATCATTATACCAAGTGGCTTTAACCTGAGGGTTAGGGTTGGTTTTCATAGGAAACATGTCTTCTTTATGCCTGTCATAAACTTAAGAGTGCACTAGCCCCAGGGCTTTGTTCTGAATCCAATGAGTAATGCCACTTGTCTACTAAATAACCAACAAAGATTACATTGATTTATTGATTTAAAAAAAAAGGTAACAGATTAAAGGAAAAAAATAACATTTCCTTGTGAAATTTAAAAAAGGCCAATTTTGAATAAAAACATGTAGTAAATGATCAAGACAAGTGAAGATAAAGGATATAAAACAGATAAAGTGATGCACAATGACTGTTATTAAAAGTCATGTAAATTTGTTAATTCGAGATTAACAGAGCAAACAATTTATAGCAAAATGATAACCTACAATTTCTAAATTCATTATTTTAACTAAAATTACAAATCTAAAACTTATGTTTATGTTAAGGTTATTTAAAAAAAAATAAAAAGCAGTATGTAAGAGTAGATGTAAAATAACCAGAGTTCTTCTTGCTCTATTGCAATATATACAAATTAATTGCCCAAACAATTTTAATGTACATCAATTACAGCACATTTGGTCAATTTAAATTTATACAGGTACATCTAACTTCAAGTGGCTAAATAAGGGAAGTAGCATCTAAAGTGAATGTGTAAAAGATTAACTAAGGTTCCAGCCATAGTCCCACATTCAATATAATTACACTCTATAAATGTATGTTTCATTATTCTACATGAGCCATAACAATTTTTTGATGCTTTAAATCAGTAGTCTTTGTCATGTCCCTAACAGTGAAATGCAGAAAAAATGCTTCTATTTACAATTAAATTTTAATCTCAACTGTAACTGAAAAGCAAGAAACAGCTTCCCAGGCTGATGTCCAATAAATTATCATTTTTCCACCCTGGCCCATTTGTAAGCCCCGTACTTTTGCCCATATTACATTAAATAAATGCCTGGCTTCTGTCAGAGGTCCACAGCAGTGTTAATAAACTGCCTACCTGTGTTACAATGATAGATCTTCCTGAAGGTTTGGGCCCCAAACAAGCCCTGGTTACCCATAAATGCAGAACATAGAAATATTGCTCTTGCTGACATCCAGTAAAGGCAATGAAATAAGGCAGCACACAGCTGACTGGCTTTAGTATTTTGAGAGAGGACAACTAGGGTATACAGAAAGGTAAGCAAACGGTGGTTCAAGGACATGTTAACAAATGTATACAGTTTAATATAACATAACAGTGTACAGTGTAATATTAATGCAAGACTCAGTATAAGACCGTTTAAAGTTTGCTAGTAAATTTAATGCTGTCACCTTGAGTAAAGATAAGACATATTAAGACAACATTTAGGCCCATGAAACTTGGCAGTTATGTGTTTAAAAACAAATGAACAAACAATACAAAAATGTTTCTGTAGGAGTCATACCTAAAAAATAAAATAAAAGTAGGAACAACATCTGACTACTCCACATTATAAACCCCAAAAAGTGCGGCTGATGTCTGACACATTCAGACCGATTAAGCAGCGCTCACAGATATTCTTAACGGCAAAAGTCCCATACTGTAAAGACTACAGCCAATTAATTATGCAGTAGCTTGCTGATAGAAACTAGAGAGCCTAATTCTGATTCTGCCTCATAGTCACAATCATGTCTGTTTGCCAATATCACCACCAGGCGTAAGTGACAGGCCAGTGAATGCTGGGCGTGATAATGGATGGTTCTAATGGTCAAGCCTGGACCGCACATTAGGAATCGGGTCGATTCTTAGTAATGCACACAAGAAGTGCTGCCAGCAATCAATGCCAGGCTAATATGTGAAAAGGGGTATGTTGAATGTCAGTGCTGCTGATCAATAACTATTCATTTTCAGTAACCACATTTCTACAAATGGGACACTTAATATTGTCCGATTAGATAATTACCACGGCCAATTAAAGGTGTGTGACACTAAGCAATAAATGGTTGATGGAAAACAACTGCCAAAAGGTGCTAATAGAGATGCACACCAGACTCTGATCGAAACTCAGGATATGGATCTTGATGTCTGCAAACTGTGGGACGCCAGCTAAACCTGGCAGGAGTCAGATAATCCTCTCTGTACCTCCACAGCTACAGGGATAATAGATGTCCGCTCTGAGATTCAGCTTCAAAAAGAATAGGTTGCTCCTAAGTGAAAAAGGGGCACAAACCCTTTTGCAAAGCATCTTTTTAAATGGATTTCCACTTTTTCTTCAATTCACAAGTTTTTTCTTTTTTGTTGTTGATAAATAAAAATCTATATCATCAAAAGACTTCTTTAAAATAGTTGGTTATATACTAGCAGATAGTAGTAGTACTATCTAGACACTAGTAGCCTTTTACTCCAACAGTCTGCGCTGAGTGAAACACATTTCAGGCCTGAAGCAACAGTAAAGATTATCTTGTACAGAAACAGACTGACGGCTCTATCTCTTTCCTTCCAGTCCATGCGAATCCTCAAAACATATGTAAAAGTCTACAGCAGTGCTGTATGCCAACATGGCAATCACAGGAACAGTCAAGCCGTGAAGAAGAAGCTGCACAGCAAGAAGTAAAGCCTATGCACATCCTGTTTGCCAATAATCCTCATTAAAAGTAGGGGTATACTTAGAAAAACTCATTACTTTATGTTATCTTCAAAGCTTCTTTTGAAATCCAAAAAAAAAAAAAAACACAATCTTGATCATCAAATCAGTGTGGGCACAGTCATGTGGTGTTAAAATTGTTTTAAAAGCATAATTTACTTTTATTTAGGCCCTTTTTTTAAAGGATAGCTATCTTTATATTAGAAATGGATCTTGATTTCAAATTTAAAAGATTTGAACCCTGCATTTAAGAAAAGGCTACCTATTCAACAAAACAAAAAAACAAACAAACACAACTGTCCAGAGGGAGTATCTCAGACATTTGTGGTAAGAATGTCAAGGGCTTCCTTCCTTTCAGTAAGATTACTCCCCGCTGTTCCACTGGTACTAATGTTATAACTGGCTAAAGTGCAGCAGATGACTATAACTGAGGCTGTGAGACAGAAAATGCTTTGATATATTAGTATTGCCTCATTTCTTTCCTTTAGAAAGTATTAATGTCCCTGTAGCATTGCTTTGATTCTCTGTAAACCATCTTGACTTAAGCAAAGAAAATAAGCACAAATTATTACTGTGCTTATTGCAACAACATATATATTTCACTGAAAAAAAATTACATTTTTATAAACCACAAGGGTTTGATTTTTGCCAGAATATTTACCTATGTGATGCATTTACCCCTTTGAGTAATTGGTGATTGAATATGCATAAACTAAAAATAACAGTGAATTTTTACTGGTTTCAATTAATATCCAGCTATTCATTTAATTACAGTCCTATTCCCCTTATCCAGCTTTGAAGGTTTACACATAAATCACCAAACTAATAGTCAATTGTAAAATTAACTGGGCCCAAAAAAGCATCATTATTATTTTACAGTGGTGAAATTCAGGTGTGTCAGCAGCAACGTGACATTCAAATAGAAGCACAATTATACACATAAAATTAGCAACGATACTTACTATAAAAATAATAAACACTTTTAAACCCTTACTACAATAATGTTACAGTTAAATTCAATTAAGAAGTTTATTTTGTTGTATATCCTTCTCATTGTTGTGTAAGAAATGACATTTATTAATACATTTCTCTGTTTAGATTTTAGGTTTTGCCTACTTTTGCAAGGTAGTGTTGCTGCTTCAATGGTAAGTGCATCAACATGAATTCTACATAGTGTTGTGTATGTGTTCGTGTGTTTTATAGTATGTATTTAATAGAAACAATAAGTAACATTTGATGGGAATAGTTCATGCTGTGGTCTTTCAAGACAAGTGTTTAAAATGGAAAGGAATTAACATATATTTCTAGCAGTTAATGGGAAGTGGACAATTATCTGTGGAATTTATTTCTGTATTATTCTGGGTTAAGGTTATGAATGTCTTTGTGGTAAATTGTCCAATATGTTATTGATTTCTTATCCAGTGAGCTTTTAGTTTCTTTCTCAAAGTAATATCTAACGTATTTATATAAGCTACATAGTACAAGATCTATCTCAAACCAAAATACCTGCATGTTAAGAAAAAAAAAGTATAGTATTTCCAATGTTTTAAAAAAAATTTAAGATATTTACAGCTTTAATTACAGATTGTTCAACAAATATTTACATGGCAAAACTTTCTGATATTTCAAGGTTTCTACCCATCTGTCTCTGACTACAGCGCTCTGTTTCTCCATACAATGCGATGCAATTTTCACCAGCATCAGATATGACCATTCCAGTGGGGAAAAAAAGGTTAATTTTGGAGCTAGTTGCTATACCTTATGACAAATCAGTTAGGATGGTATTTAAATGTTAGTTATGTTTATTTTTTACTATACAGAATGAGCTAAATATTTGTTTACTTTTTTTACGTTGTGTTAAATACATATTTTAAATGACAAAACCTCCCCTCTTTTATATAAACAATTTGGCCATCCAAATTACAAATGCACCAATAAATATTGTTATTATTTATAAAACAGAAAGGCATAAATATAAAGTGGCAACCAAATTAAAGTAAGTAGTTAATAGCCACCATCCTAATTTGGTTTATATGCGTAAATGCAAACACATCTATACAAAAAAAAGGATGGAAATGCTGAATACTTGTCTTCTTTTCAGGATTTTTTCTTCTCGTCTGTAACTGCAGGACTTCTACTGTACAGCTCACCAATTAAATGACTCCGGTTAGAGAGAACTGAGGCTTTTGAGGTTCGGAGCAACACATGCAGTCACTCCGACGTGGAAAATTAGTAGTTGAAGGGACCGAGTAGGCAAACCCGGGGGGAAAAATGTGACTCCCACAGGGGGATCACAGATCACCGACGCATATCTGCTCTCTGATATCTGACTGATAGGATCAGGCGGTTTCCACTCTGTTGACACTGTTACAATTTCCCCAGATGGTTTTCACTGTCAAATTTTTAGGCCTGACCTTAGTCATTTGTCCAATTAAGAGAAAGATCTTCTGCTGTATTGAAAAATGTTTTTAACAGAAGTTTAAAAGTTATGTTACTTTTTGCACAAATACTGGAGTAAATTATATGACTGGCAAATGACAAGAGTTCAGGTATGCTTAACATTTTAAACCTTTATGGTATCAGTCGCAATTGTTCGGCTGAAAACATCTGGGCAGAAACCGAGGTCAGAGAAAATCGGCGAGACCTGTTCGAAGTAGCAGGAATGTTGTAAGTTAATGATTAAAAGTACTGAACAACAACAGGGTTTCCTGCAGAGTGCATTCAATGACACATTTTGTTAAACCAAGGTTTTTTAATTTTTTATTTTACCATCTGGCATTAGGAGAGAAATACGGCCATGAACAGAAATGTTCAAATAATAGAATAGAGGAAGGTGTCTGATATGTGTGGCAGTATGTCAATGTGCAGCAATAATTAGCTGTCAATAGCATCTATTAAGCTTGTATCAAAGGAGTAAGAAAGGGCAATCTTGTTCTGTTAGTTTTGCCTCTTGGCAAACTAAAGGGATTTTAAAGCCAACTGAGCATCATTAAAATGCTGCACTGTTCTCTGCAGATCACTAGCAGAATCCTTTCATTACTCCAGTCAACAAAGTCTGTGAAGGAAACATTTAGCTGTAGTCAATATTCACAAGAGTAGCAATAAAAACCTTAGCAAAACGTGTTTCAAAACGTTTTATTTAAAAATATATCTGTTAATGGTTTATTCAACTACAAAAAATGTGAATAAAGCATGTCATACAGAAGCCTCATTAAAGTTGAACATGCATTCATCAATAGCTGATTGTGAAGCAAATGTATTGCACTCCTTGAGTTTGAGTCAAATTATTCACCATTTACAACCAAACTATCCCTTTTCCTGCAATTATTTAAATGCATCTAATGCACCTGATATTAACATGTGAAAAAACATCAAAACTACGGATATATGCATTCCAGGCCAGTAGATAATTCTATACTTTACCATCTATGTAAAAAATTACATAAATGCCCCTAAGGTAAAAAATATTAACAGCAAATAAACAACACACGTGCAACTCTCATGTATTTTCAGCTTTTAATGATATTGAAAATATGTATTTGAAACCAGATATCTGCATACATTTCAAAGGAAATAAGACTTCTTAATATCTGGCATTATATCAGGCTAAACCTTTCAAATTTTAAGTCACTTAGGATTAACATAAATATTTCTAATTGTTTAATGCCAAAAAGTAATAACTGTTAAAAGAGGAAGAAAATATTGTTTTAATTTATTTCTTAAAATTAAAAACTAATTGAAAATAGAGGCCCATAATGGGCAGGGTTTTTAAACTTCTAAAGTTAAGTGAAAGCATACCAAAAACTTTCTTTTTTTAAGGCAGGACCTAAAACGTACTGCTTCCTTGTAAAATCTATGCCGGGTTATTCATTGGGTACGATTGCTAAATGCCTGAAGATTCTATAATAATTTCAAAATAATTTCCAGTCATAAATGCTGATTGACCCTGGTAAGAGTGTCATCATCTATTATAAAACTAGGCATGTACCAAGATAAAAAGCTATACAGGATGGAACATTCTAATAATATAAGACACTATAAAAAGCCAAATCATATAGCTTGCAGATGCACTCATTGGCAACAATCTACATTGCAGCATTTTGCCATAATGACTATTTGACTGCAAAAGGGGGAAATGTTTAAGTCTGAGAATATACCATAAAACTGTGACATTCCAGAAAGATTGAACCAGTTGTGTGAGTTTACAAACTTAACTTAGTTACACATTTTCTATCAGAAAGATTTACCAACACTTCAGCAAAAACATTGTGAGAGGCTTGTGGAAGGACTTCAAAAATGCCTGACCAGTGATATGAAACAATGACAAACTACTGTATATGAAAACTTCTGAATTGGATGTACCATGTCTTGTCATACTGAAAGATTGTTTGCAGATTATCTGAATCTTTCATATTGTCATGGGATTTAACCCTCTCTCAATGTTTCTGATTATGTACAATGCTGCTAAACAATAAATGATAATCACAATAAAAATCTAATTTGTTTTCATGCCTATTTTCCTTATTTGTTATAGGTTCTAACATCAACCTAGAATTCTTACCTCAGCATCAGCTTTTTTCCCCCACCATTCCTCGTCCATTATCGCCAAAGATCAACAGAAAACATCAGTATGAGAATATTTAAACATCTTGTTCATCTTGGGCAACTAAGATTTTCACTGGTTCACCTGATATGTTTCTGTGCACCGTGTGCCACAGCGTGCAAATGTGTGTGTATATGTATGTAGTTGTGGGTGTGCATACTATTGAAAAAGAGGGCGAGTTGAGAGCTGTTTCAGCAGACAGAGTTGTTTTTTGTTCTGCCTGGCAGGGCAGTCAAACAGAGAGGGAGGATGATGGGAGAGTAGTGCGTGGGTCTGCCAGGGCTGCTGATGCACATCTAAGGATGACCTTGGAGGTCCAGAGTGAAGCCTGAGTGAAATTTTAAGAGGACATGAAAAGGAAGGAAACAAAACCTTCCTGTCATGTCGCTATGCTGACAAGTGGTGTGAGTCATGGAAGCCCACTTTACTGTCGACATAAGATGATATACAAAATTGGAAAGGAGATTACATTGTCTTTCAACTACTAACTGAAAAACATTGTATTTAAGGATTTGTACTTAAGGATGTGTAAAAATGACAACAGTCATTTGTACACATTTAATTTATAGTAGCTGAACTTGACTAGATAACAGGTAAATCTACATAGTAAGGTCCGGGGCATTAAATAAAAACTACAACTATTTTTGGACAGAAATGTGGATGATATTTTTATATTTTGACCTTGAACAGAAGCTGAAATATCACCAAAACAAAACTGGTATGAATTAGGCACTGAAAATTAGTCCAGGTACACTGAGAATTTTTTTTTTTAAAGTGCTGTTACTACGTACCAATGCACACTGGCCCACTTAAAGCAATTGTACTCACTTAAATCACTTAAACTCAAACTGGTGCTATGTGGTAGAAAATCTGAACTGTTTTAATATGAAGTCAATAACAGTAGACTCTATAGACTCATGTTTCAAATCTCAAAAAACTTATCCTGTTTCTCCTTTGTAGTGCCTTAGCAATCACAAAGGAGTTGGGTTGTTATGTAAAACCTTAAATATGTTAAAGTTACCTCTAATGAAAACCAGATTTCACAAAATGACAATTGTGTGTTATTAGGATACCAAAAACGAGACAAAAGCACCAGAGGCAAATACTAAAATGAAAAAATGGTTTTGAAGCCACATCACAAATCACTTTGGATGTAAAGTCATTGCTCCAAGGATATTCTCATGAAGGCATTGGTTTTATATAAACAGAAATCTCTTCAAGCTAAAAGATAAGTCAGCAATTCTGGGACTAAATTCTATACGCTGTATTGTATTCCCAGAATCAGATGAGTTGTTAATCTCCTGAAATCTCAAGCAAACCTCTCAAAAAATGTTCATTTAAAGTAGCATTAAAAACCCATTTGTTTGGAGTGGATTTTAGTTAATAATAAATGGAGGACTTTAGTTAGTCTAGACTCCAACTGCAATGTTTTTTGTTTTTCTCTGATGTTTTATATCTTTATAATGTGACTATTTTTTACTGAAATACAAATAAACTTTTCTTTAATTTAAATTTTAAACTTCTCCAAAAGCAAAATAAACAATGAAAACACAAACTGGTTTTGAGAATATTATGGAAATTTTTATCAACCTTTGAAAACTGAACTGGAAACACCATGAGGTTTGAATTTTAGCTTAAAAGGCAAGATATCATGGACCATCTCTGTCCATCCAAATTCAATATGGTGGCTTTGCACTTAAAATTTTGAGATATCTACTAAATGAAATATTTAGTTCATGAAAATTATAAAACAAAAAAACATTAGGAGATAATAGTTGGGATGAGGACTGAGCCCAACATTGTTTGCTCACTTTAAGGGAAAGGGAATTTGGGATTAGTTTTATATGACATGCAAATCATTAAGAAACAAACAGGCAGATATTGTTGATTTTAGTTTATCTAAGCTTCAAAGCGATTGGAGGGTAGAGAGCAATGACAACAGAAAGCAAGAGCAGATAGCTGAGGTATTGCAGAATAGGTTGTTTAAATGAAACATTCAGCATCTTTTCTCATAGACAGAGCGGCTATTGGAAGACGGGTTGTGTGTCTGACAGCGAGCTGATTATTAAAACAATTCACACAATAATGTGTGCTTGCCCTTTTCATGGTTCATTAACACAATGAGATGTCCTTCCACACTCAAGCTGCATCTCATTAAGCCAGCCATTAAATCATGCAAAGTCTGGGAAAATGCTTGAAATACGGGAATGTGCCATTGTAGATAATGACATCTAACTGTGGTTAAAAAGCTGTGCTTCAAAACGCACAAAAAAATAAAAGGGAAAAGATAAGTAAAATGCAAGGTTAATATTATCTTATAATAAAATTGTCATCACGCCTACCATGGCAAATCAAAAGGCCATTGCATTTTATTTTCATCCAGCTAAATTTTTAGTTACAGCAGGCAATGACGTTAAAGGAGCACATGCAGGTGTGTATTTCTTCTGGGCAAAAAATCCAATCTGAGCTGTAAGCATATGTTAATACTAGATATTCATCTGAATGCTTTTTATGTGCCTCATTTCAGCCAACTCATATTCCTTTTTTTTCACCAAAAAGCAATTCTTGTTCTGTTTACTTCAAAAGCAACATACAAAAGAAAAAGTCCCTGAATAATTGGAAGGTTGATTGTTTGGTCACACAGTTAAAGTGTGATCCACAAAGTGAAGTTATGTTAATTATATGTTCACTAGTGAGAGATATCGAGTACAATGCTGCATTTAAATGAATGGTCCAAAAGTTACATCTAGGTTTAATTCCTATATTAATTTGACAATTATAGCCTTTCTGTTTCTTTTTGTTGTTTAAAACAACATCTTTCATTGAACAAAATGAATCAGTTTAGGCAGCTAAAACCCAATTGAGAAGTCCAAAACGATACAACCGAGTTAGACAAGCCAGCAGGAGGCATCTACCATGAGTCACATTAGACTTCTTATACAAACAAATTCCACTGTGGAGCTAAAACATGGAACAGTGTGTGGATGATGAGGCAGAAATGGCTTTAATATTTTGAGGATATTTGAAGGGAATGGGTATTAATGATGTAACATCAACATACTGCCCTTTGTGAAGAAAACAAAACAAAAACAGAATAACACGTCTATATCTGACAAATGACTTTATGTAAAATTTTAATACTTCGCAAGGTCTTAGTTCAAATTGTAGGGTATGATTGCTGGCCAACTTAATTTTGCAGTTACCATTTCTTTGTACATTTATTACCTCCTGGTGTCCCCTGGCAGATGAGACGGTGGTGAATACTTTCATTCTTCCCATAGGAAAGATGAACTTGTCATGCTTTCTTTCCATTCTAAACAAAAAAATATCATTCTTCTTTACCAGGCAGTGCAATTTCTTTCAGTCCCTAATGATATTGCCTTGTCAAACTTATAGGACACATCTATACTTCTCCGCCCACTTCTCTTTGTGTCCAGAGTCAAACAGCTTGTAGAAGGCAGCCCTGTACGGAGACTTTGCGAAGACTGAAAGAACTGCAGTGCCTAAATCAACTAATTCAATTCAATTTAGTTTATTTAAATAGCACCAATTTACAAAGTCATCTTGAGGCACTTTACAAGAAAATTCATTTTTGTTCAGTCATACAACATTCCAATTGATATTAGGTATCTAAGAATACGTCAGGTTAATCCATTGTTAAGATGAGTGTAAAAGTTTTCAATCAACGGAAACCCAGCAGATTGACTTCACAGACTAACAGCCTTCACTCGTACTGGACGAGCATGGTGAGACAGTAGACATTAGCTTGTGTTGCGTTGTTGACTTTACAGCAATCCCTCATACAGAGCATGCATGTCGTAGAGTGTAGAGGAAAAGCTTCACTTTAACAGGAAGAAAACTCCACCAAAACCTGGCTCAGTACAAGCGGCCATCTGCCGCCACCGACTGGGGATTTGAAAGACACAGAAGAAGCAGAAGAACCGATGTAGATGTACTCTCTGTGTTAAACGTAAAAGTTAACAGTAGGAGAGGTAAAAAGTTGAGTTGCTGGCAGCCCCATCTCAGCTAACTGCAAACAGAATGCCAGACCAGATATATCTTCCATGGAGAGAAAAACAGTGAGAGAAAAGATAAAGTTAACAGCTAAAATAGGAGCAACTAATGGAACTTCATTGTAAACGAATAATGTAGCATGGGGGATAAAAAGTACTCAGATTGTCCTCCAGCAGCCTGAGCCTAAAGCAGTATAACCACAGAGATTGCTCAAGATAACCTAACTCATGAGGTTGATGCATCATAAAGTATTTGTCAAGAACAAACATCTTATCCGGACTAAGTCACCCTCACCCAACAGCTGGATTGGGCCATACACTCTACAACTTCCTGCTCCTCTGCTTATCCAATGACGTGAAAAAACAATATTGCATTTTTAATTATAAGTTTGGCAAAAATGAATGTTTTAAGCCTTGTCTGTAATTTATTAGGTTTTCTTGGTAAGTAAGGGTTTTATTACAGCTACCTTAAAAGCCTGTGGTGCATAATAATTAGCTACATACGTAAATTTTTATAGGTAGATACACAGACACAGAATCAGCAAACTTCCCTATTTTTACAAGAGTACGCAAGTCAAAACTGATAAAAAATTCACATCTACAGATCTGTTCTAATATGGTGGCAGGATCCACCTCCACATTATTTAAGGACCAACATGATCAATCATAGGTCTCTAAACGGAATAATGTCATTCGCTCTTTTACCCATACTTACAAAATTATAATTAAAATACTATGCATGAACGACATCAACTCTTCAATAGTGCTGAAATAAGAATATGCACCTCTGATCACATCATATGCTGAATAAGCCTCCCAAATGGCAGATGGTGTCTTTCTCTAGCTATCTCTGGCAGCCACCTCATCTGTCAGACGATGACAGGAGCCATTTCGCTAATGCACTCATGAAAGCCTTGTTTGTCATACAGTGTCCTTGACATTCACCTTAATTGTCGGCGGTTTCAGTAAAGTGTGATGAATATGTAATTGTAATTGAAATGTAAAGATTTGTCCCAAAGAAAAAGAAATAAGGTGTAAAAACATAGAAATAATTTAGTTAGACTAGAGTGACTGAAATACTTCAAATTAGGCCAGTAGAATAGAAAAGTATATCGTATGTTGTTGCATTTATTTTTTCTGATCTCTTAATACAAAATTTTGTGGTTTTCACAGAATTTTGATTTTCCATGTGGCCTTCTTTAACCCTTTTGATGGAACAAGCCAAGAAGGAGTGATCTACAAGAAACGTGGGGGCTGATACAACTATCATCCCAAAATTCTGCATTGACCAATTCAGTTTATATATAAATATATACAATCAATACACAATCAATATACAAATAATAATCAAAGGAGGAGAGAACCGCAGTTTAGCCACTGCTGGCCACAAGTCAGACTAACAAACGAACCAACCTGCTGCCCCCTGAAGTCAATCCAGAACAGAGCTGGGGATGCCCCACACTACAGTCTTGTGCTAGCAACAGTGATAATTGGAAGAGAGTCTTTTTTTAGATGAAAAAATACAACACTGAAATTAAATCTATTACTGTTTTGACCAATCAATAGATTCAGAATTAATTGTGCAAAGGTTGATTTCATTCTCAACAAACTATTTGATAAAAAATTATCTGTTATCTGTTTGCATTGTGAACTGGTTGTTTAAAACACATTATTTCTATTTCTCAAACTGAACAATATTAGTTAGAAACAATTTGGTCTCATCTCTAAATGCCGAAACTAGCCTTGGTTTTTAAGCATACATATCCATATTGTGATATTCATTACATCATTTTATTACGTCGATTTTTTATTAGCACTTTTTATATTTTAAATTCTGTTTTTGACATTGGGAGTTTTTTTTACAATCATTCTTGCACATTTTGCTAAGTAGTTTTGCTGAGTGTTATTTGCATAGTGAGATCTGATAAAAGTATTTTGACTACAAGTTTCAGTTATTTTGTTATTAAACACTTGTATATTAGAGAGATGTTTGTTTATTCTCCACACTTGCGCACCGTCAAACATTTTCACAACAAGATTTATTTTGCAGCATGTTTGTTTTATTGGTTAATAAACGCTGTATAATGGTAAAACTGAAAATACTATATAAAGTTTGCTAAGCTCTTCACAACAGGTCCTTGTTAAATTATCCTCTGCACTTTTCAAGCCTATTAGCATTTATATGTGTGTCAGAAAATGTAGTGTGGACTATTCCTTACGAAGGTCTAACTTATGATCAACATATTATTTATCCAGATACATAAAGAGTTGATATTCAATTCAGTTTATTTATAAAGCACCAATCAACAACACATGTCATCTTGAGGCAGTTTGAAAGAATAATCATTTGAGTCTAATCTAATCATGTCGAATTTGGCGTTTATATAACAGCCAGTACATCAGCCAAAAATATCTAAAAAAAATGTTTATGTATAGCAATTATTATTAGCATGAGACTCTTAATCTCAGGGTCGTGGGTTTGAGCCCAGCGTAAGGCGACAACATTTTCTGTTTTTAACATTGTTTAGCAACCTGTTTAGTTGCTTTTTTATTATTTTTGTTAACTCGTTTAGTATTTTTCACTTACTTTTATACAAATTGCAACTTTACTGGGGAGTTTGTGCTTATTGTTCAGTATTTCCACACAGCAGCGCTGTATTATCTGATTGATTCCTCCAAGTCTATGTAATCCAGCAAGTGTTGAGGTTCATCCATTCCAATGACAGGTCTGTCTTCAGCAGCTGGTGCTTTGGGCCTCTGGTGTTGTTTTCAATCCCCCGCTGCATTTTACTCGTTTATTGACACACATGTCTCTTCAGCTTCAAGACTCTGATGTCTGACAGTAATTTCTGTGTTACACAGTCGTAGGACGTAACTGTTCCCTTGTCAAAATCAGTCACGATCACTTGTGGCGTTCCTCATGTTTGACAGTCTTGGAGTCTACTGTTACTCAACGGTTTCTTTGTGCTGTTTGGCTTTAATGCTGCAGCACATAGATTGCTCAACCAGAAGGTGAGGATCATTTCAAACTCAGTAGGTTAAAATATCTAGTAAAAACATCACTGAAGACTCTACGAAGTAAAATGCGTTGACCAAAAGCTTACAAAACACTGCAGTACAGTAAATGACTTTGATTCTATTATTTCTGGTGCAGAGGAGGGCAAGAGTCACAGCAGGTAAGCTAATTTGATCTCACACTGTAATGAAGATAAAGATCTTTCTAATGGGCACAGCAGAGTGCTGTTGGGCCTGGTAGGAAAACTCTTAACAGCCTTCAATGATAGCCCTATTACTGTATATGCCCAACAAAGTGGCCACGATGTCTCAGATCTCTCATTTAGAGCTGGATTGTAAACAACACCAAAATATTATAGAAAAACTAATTTTGTGGAGTGCTGCTATGCCAATTATGATTTAAAAGTAGAGAGCCAGAGTCTCATGAGGAATATCTACATTCACCTCGTATTATCTATAACTGTAGTTTGGACAGTATTTGAATAAGACAGAATTTGTTGAATAAGAGTTGTGATAAAGGAGTCCATCCCCTCGCTCTTATTGTGCTTACCTGCTAGAAATCGATTTTTGTCTCTCCTGCTGCCACTGTGTCTGACAGACATCTCTTAGCCATGCAGCACTCATGGTGCTAGCAGTCACAGTGTCTGCAGCTAAATGATGCCAGGCCTGATAAAAGTCATCAAGCTGCCGGCTAGGGTTGGAGCATGAAAAACCTCTTAGATGTTTACTGCTGTGGGCACTGCTGACAAGTAAAAGAAATCTAAGAATCCACTGAGATAAGAAGAAACTGAGAAAGATCTTGATTTTGTGTGTTTTCTAGAACATGTCGAATCAACAAGTAATTGGAAACTGGGTGGAAAAGGCCTTTTGTTATCCCTTCCCTGCAATATTGGCTATAAAACAATGGAAGACTCGGTTAATTGTTTGTTTCTCCAGCTAAGATAAACTCCCATCCAAATTATCTTCAGCAAGAAGCACTGTTAATCCAGTGCAAAAACAGGTTTGGAAATTATATTAAGAAATTTTTTTAAAGGGTATTTTATGCAGTTTTACACAGAATTCCACATTCAAATTGGTTGCTCTTTCTTTGGTATCGGCCTGGAGTTTACATTTTCTATCAGTATTAAAGTTAGGTCTTTGTGAGGGTTATTCCTGCATTCACTTGTGTTTACCTTTCAGCCATGTGACCGAAACTTCCCCCTCACAAAGAAAATGTATTTCTAGTGAAGTAAAGATAGGTCTTATCATTTTTGGAAAAATACTAGCAGCTACGCATGGTGGTGTTGGCACAATGTCTCCCACATGTTTCACTGCGTGCAATTCAGTGAATTATTGCAAATATTTCTGAATACTTTTTTATATAGGCCCCCAATCTCAATCCTATTGTCATTTGTATTAGTCCAAATCACGTATGCTAAACTAGCATCGTAGTTTAGCAATGTATGCGCACATGTTATGGACAGGTGTGCCATTTATACTAATGCAAATTACATCATTATACATTCTGGCTTTGTCTTAAAAGTAGATTTAGCAATTTGATGTATTACATAATATAATAGTTTTACACTTTAGCTTTTACTGATTTTACAAGGCACTTCTTCTACTCCTTCATAACAGTGCATTATTTTCTATTTTTTTTATTCAGGGTAGGATGATGTGAATAGAAAACATAAATAAGAGCATAAGCAGCAGCATTAGCAGTGGGGTTAACAGTGCTACTCGACCTCATGACATACTGCATGAAACCCATCCTGCAGCTATCTAACACCAGGCAACGGGGAAGACATTGTTCACAGATCATTGCTGCAGACCCGAACTTTAGTGGCAAGCGGTAAATGCCACAAGTGGAGACATGATTGAGAGCATTTTTGAATATAAATCTATGAAAGACTGTTTTATTGTACTGTAACAGATTATGGGATACAGAAATAAAACATTAGCTAATATTATTAGTGTTGAGCATTTCACATATATACGGTAGAAATTAAAGAAAAACATGGAGGCAGATGACTTAAAGTTGAACGTATTTGGTTAAGATATTAATACAGTGACAGTTGACAGTGGTTAGTTACACAAAGCATAGAGTTTACCTAGTTGTTTTATTCCCAAACAAATTTGAGTTATAAGGCATGTGTGGTCAACCACTTTATTTTTTGTCACATTATTTCCTAGGAAACAAACTCTGAATGTCCCTGTTCTACTAATCTGATTAATTCGTTTTATTTTTTTGAATGAGGCTTTAACATTTAAAATGGAGACTAACTTTTGTGATACACTGAGTTTTTACTCTTTCTACAGAGGTTTCAAAATATGTTAATAGAGGTGCATGGTGTTACTGTGTTCTTACGTAACTATTGATAACTAATAACTAAAAATTGGACAACTGTACTTAATACACTCCCAGATGAGTAAGTTTTTTTTTCGTAATCACCAAGTAGTTTAACTATGTAATTAAGCTGGAACATATAGTAAAACAGCTATATATTATCACATCCTTTTTACTTGTAATTCTGCTCATAGCTGAGATTCAAGCTCAGTTGATTTACCCATTGACATTTCTGTGTCAGAGCACCTCAATGAGCCTGATGAGGTGAATTAATCTTCTGTTTCCTCACTCTGGTTTTAGATGGTCCCACAAGATTTCTTGAAAAAACAATTATTCCAGTAAAAATTCACCCAAAACAAAGAATCCTGGACTAAAGTACAGACAATAATAAAACAATATCATGAAAGTTACTTTGCTTAAAAAAAAAAAAAGGTATTTTAAATTGTATAAGGGTCTCAGAAGCACACACAGCTCATTTTGCTCTATCTGATCACACGCTTATAGAACGATTCTGTGGAACAGTAATTCTGCTTAATAAGGATAATCCTTTTAAATCAAGCAAGTATTGTCATTATTGAGCTCATCTGATTTCATTTCTTTATTGCATTAATCTATCATCTAAATGTTCTGCCAGATAAATATCAAAGACATAGAGGGAAGAGATACAAAAAAAAATCCAATGAAATTATACATAGCCTTTAAAAACTGAACCTGATCATAAAGTAGTACTATCACTGTTGGTAATCTACTTTGACTTATTCGTATGTTAGTGATTAAACTGAACTTCATATTGTATACAGGATTTATATAATTAAAAACATATTTTTTAGTCTATAAACGTTAACAAAACCTTTTTGAAACCACAGATTTTTTGGATTTTTTTGTTTTGTTTTTTGCACGCCTTATTATAGAGTGTCCTGGTTATTTAAAAAAATCATAATTAATTGTGTGTTTATTTTCATTTCATTTCAGTTATTTTTGTTTGCTGAAATGATTTTAACATAGTGGTTTTGATTCAAAATGCAAATAACCTTTCTTGTATATGCCTTCTGGAGTTTGTATTTTTTGTCTCAGGTGTGTTCCTTTTTAAATTTGCTGCACGTCCACAAAAAAAACGAAAAACCTGCATTAAAACTGTATCTTCACCACAGTATTTTAACCTCAAGGTAGCCAATTAAGGAATTTTGTTTCGGAAGGAAGCTTTGGTAACTTTGAAAAAAATCTGAAGTAATGTTACTGACAGAAAACATAATTAAATTAATTAAATGATGTGCAAAAACAGGCAATCATGACAGTGAACTGTAAGAATTTGAAACTGAGTTACTTTTTGCTTTTACTTAGAGTAGATTAGGGTGATTCTTTCATATCTGCTTATAAATTTTTTAGATTTATAAGCAGGTATTAAACTTGTTTTTTCATGTTGTCCACAATTCTGTTTACATGTATTTCAATTGGTCTGATAAAATATTCTAATCAGCAACCATCAGTTTTCATTTGCTGTAAGCTGATATTCTTTATAGTTAAAAGACATTCAAACTTCCATTAATCGCACATACAGAATTAGTAAATGCAATAACAGAACCTCTCTTTCACTCTTTCGTTTATTCTTTTTGAATTGAACTTATGCCTGAAATCTAGCAAAGTTCCCCAGCCTTCCAGCTTGCAGTAAATGTGTATAATTTGGAGTTGTCAACGTTTCTCCCCAGCTTTGTGCTCTGTAATGTGGATCTCAGGACATACAGGTGCAAGACAATGGCTGTCACTGCTGTAGAGTACTTCTGGCTAATACTTTAAAATAAGGTGTGATAATTATCATGCCTGCAATACCGTAACCATATGCTCCTGCAATACCTATTATTAAAATAATTTACAACACTAATGACTATTGATTAAACCTTTCCTCGTATTTTGAAACAAAAATATTTCAAGTGATATGATTGGTTCTGTAAAAAACAGATTTTGCTTTAGTATGTTTTGCTTAAATATGTGTTTTTGTTTGTTTTTTCTTCTTTGGAAAAAATCTCATTCCTGATCAAGTAATAGTTCAACTTGTTGGCTTTTTTATTTCCTTGCTAATAAAGTGCTTTTAACCATGCACACATTAAAATCGTTATTATACAACAGTTTTGACCGAGTAATCTGATTGGACGAGAGACTTTCCATGAGTGCTGATATTCACCGAAAACAGCACTGGGACTGTTCACAGGTGTATCACTTCGCTACACCTGTATTCTAAGAGTTAATTTTAAATGATACAAAGTAGGTTGTGCGCAAAAAATGTTACCGTTTGTTGCCTGGCAACAGCCTTGCATGTGTGATTGCCTGCGGCCTCGTGCCTACGACCGAATCACACCAGTGCCGATATTGCACTCCCTCTCGTCTGATATTTTTTTTATATCGTTCACTTGTAATTATCTTGATTCATTGCCACTTAAGTTGACACCAAATCCTGCAGGGACTGAGGAGAAAATCCTCCATGGAGGAAACCCTCAGTGTTGTTTTAAGGGTCAGGCACCAGGGGGGCGATGTTCAACAGAGGTCACAACAGACAGCGGGTTATAGTTATAGGAGGCAGGCAGATCTGGCCTATGACAAGGAAAAGGCGGCTCAGCTGTAATGGGTGATAAATGTCAGAGCTTCCCGACAGCTTCAGATGAGTGATCGTTAAGCAGCTTTCCTGAACCTAAGCGGCTAAAGGCTAAAGTGAGGCTGACAACCAGCAGAGGAAACATTTTCATGGTTAGAATGGTGAGTTTGGGTGACCCTGGCTTCCTTGGAGTTACCATAGGCAAAGTGAGAGAGGTAATTAATCACGTTGTTAGCATGTCTAATGGAGAGCAGAGGAGCGAGGAGAAGGAAAATCTATAATTGCTAATAGAAAAATTCAAAAAGTGACAAAATAGAGAGGAGAGCTCTACCGCTGTGATTCGTTGAAGGTTGCTGAACCACTGAGGAGCAATAATTTTTCAAGTTACCGGCATTGATTGCAATAATGTCCCCATACCAACTATTACCTTTAATGACTATTATTACTGCTGAAATAAAATGAGACTGGAGCCAGTCCTATTTAAAAGAATATGTAACTGTATCTGTAACTGTAATTTATTATTTTTTTTACTAATAAAGAAACAACTTTATAGTAAAATCTTGCAAAATTAAATAAAAGCAAACCTTAGCTTTTGGAATTTCATTGAACTACAAATAAAATATATAATAATAGAACGTTTAGACCTTTTGATGTTTGTCAAAGAAAACATTCATTGTATTTTTCAAGACAAAGGTTTGAAATGTGTTTTCAAATAATGTCTCCTTAAATGTATTTGTCTTCGGAAAAAGATATCAAATTGAAGATTTATAAATATTATCATAAAACTGTTACTTACTTTTGAAGACTTTCACATTAATCTCACCGCCACCTGACCCTGCGCACCAGTCCTCATCATCACAGTCACCGCTGTGATGTCCTTCTGAGTCTCCACTTCCTGTTTCAATCTGGTCCAAAGATCCCAGTTTAGGGATGGTCTTTCCTTGCAACAACTGAAAATTAAGAGTGAAAACATAAAGAATACAGTTAAAATATGTGTATTTTTTTATAACAATTTTACGTTATGTTTACAATCTCACGTTACAGGGAGGAATATATGTATGTGTTATTCAGTTTTGCAATTCACTTTATAATGGATATAATAACATAAAACAGACAACGTTTTATTTATATGAGAATACAAAAAAAAACAAAGCAACTCACATATTTTTCATTTTCTTTCTAAAACAACAAGTAATTTGTTAATTTAGTGCAATGTTTGTTTGTTTTTTGGTTGTTTTTTTTTGTTTTTTTATTGTTGTAATTTGCTTTTATGAATAAGCAACTGTTAAATTTCTGGAACACAGATAAATATGTCTTTCTTGTGACCAGTACAAAAATGAAATTGAAACAAACACATTTTTGAAGAACCAAAAGTTTGCTCTAACAAATACACTGAACAGCTCAACAAAACATTAATCCACAGTTTCATGCTCATCATTATTTGTCTTTGAGACCCACAGGGTAGCTGAAATTTTCTGCTGTACTGCTGTGCTGCAAAATCTCAATCAAATAATTGGTGAACTTGACACACAGGGGTAAAATCCACGCACTAATTGGCTCATTTAAATTCTTCTTGTGTCATTGGAAACAAAGGAGGATGCCTAGTGTTGATCAGAAAGGTAAGAACTTGGGCAATTAGTCACTACTGCAGCTCAGAATTGGCAGAAGAGGGACAGAGATTGTGTTGCTGCAGCTTAACATAACATGTTAGATGATGGCTGTACTGAACTCTCAGACTGTGTTGAGCATCCGTACTTTTTAGAATTTTCCTGTTATGATAAAAATAATTCAAAATGTTTCATGCATCATGGAGATTATTGGCAGTCTAATATTCACTCGTTAAATTTTTTTACCTAAGGTCAAAACACTGACTTGTAACCGTGCAGTACTTATGCATAAATAAGTGAAGGAAAGTAAGGTGTAATTTCACACATTCACAGATATGTGTGAAAGTCAACCTTGAAGAATCATCATCCCCTTCAAAAACATAAACAGAGAAGGAGACTCGCTGGACTACAACCTGGACATTAGATCTGCTCCCTGTGGAAAAAGTGATAGTTTTAAACGATGTGATCGGATTCACTTTGCAAAAAAAGGTTTGATTTATTTATATTAAAAATAACTTAATGCTCAATGGTATATTAATATTTAGTAAATGCAATGTAAACCTACCATAGCCATCCTTGTAAAAAAAGAAAAAGAAAACGTTTTATGTTTATCATCAGTTTAATTTTACAAGTTGTTAAACCAGCTCAAAGACTTTGACTTTGTCAGGTTGAGTCTCTCTTGTAGTTTCCTAGGTGGCCACAGGGGTCGCTGTGGCGGGGCTCCAGGATGGAGCTCCGCGGTTCCCAGGTGTCTCGGGTTGGCACTGATCAGCAGAGCAGTATAAGAGGAGTGTGGATCAACTACTCGTCGCCTGAGTGTTGCCTTTAACTGGTAACCCTCAACCTCAGTGCCAAGTCTACCGAAAAATTCCTATTGTTTTTTGCTATCTGTCTTTATGACAGAGCCCACTCGAGTTCTGATAGTTCGCTTTGTACTTCCAAGTTTTTCCTCGTTCCAAGTTGCTACCGGTTTCGTTCTCATCAGACTAACCTTCCCTTGTCTTCATCTCCAGGTTATCTCATCCATAACTCACCTCATTCCAGAAAACTCATCCGGCCGAATCATACAGGTGACTTCCACTCCTCTTCACTCTGCTCGATCTGCCTTCCCCAGCATACCCCATCAGCTGGACCAAACCCCCGGACCACTTCTCGCTCTGGACTCAACCGGACATTCCCCTGGCGACACCTCCACTCCAGCATACCGTAAGACCATTCCAATTCCTCATTCCGCCTGTGTCAATATACTCACCATACCTGTCCTCACTCTCAGAGGTTCCCGGTCTCCCACGTCAAGTCTCCCGTGTACTTCCGCCACTCATTGCCGCTCACACTCCACCATTCACCACCGCAGCAGACTCATCGTTGGACCTATCCCCTTCCCGTGTCACTTCCCCACAAATAAAACATCATTACCGTATCTTCTGAGTGTCTCTGCATATGTGGGTTCAGAAACCTTAAAGCCAGTATGACAGACTTACATACAGTGTTTATTTAAATAGGGGACATAAACATGGGCCCCAATGGAAAGCTAACCTGGTTTTGACTCAACATTTTAAGAAAACTATTTGACAGACAAATATATCTAGAATCACCTTTATTAGAATTTTTCTATAAAATATGCTTTGACAACATCTTTTTTTAGCAAAGCCATGTCACTTTAACTTAAAAGTCTTCTTCAGAAGTCCAGCTGTATTTACCTTGGAGATATCTGGGACCAACTTCGTCAACTTTTAAAAAATCTAATTGGTTGAATATTTATAAAGTTTAAGATAATCTTTTTTTTATTTTTATTATTATTTTTATTGTGTTGATTCCCCAGAATGTATCTTGCTGTCTGTCTATTATTCATATACCTAATGCAAATTTGTTCCATACAAATATTTCACCATCATTATTCATAAATTAAAATGAAAAAAAATGCGATTTTTATATAGACACGTTTTTACCTCAAAGTAACAAGCTATGTTTCTAGAGTCTAATTTTTAAAACAGCAGAGTGAAAACCAAGTAGGACCAGATCTGATTGTACTGTTGTTATAAAGAGTAAAACATCCCCACACAAATCTATTCAGTGTTTTCATGTGTTGAGACTTTACAACCAGAGATGTGTTGTAGGGCATAATTACAAAGTGAATTGGAAAGAATACTTCACTCTTCTTTTAATTAGAAATAAACAAAGTATGAAAAAGTGTTGTGTACATTCATATTTAGTCTGATATCCCTAAACTAAAGACAGTGCAACAATTCCCTCAGTCAAATGTTTGCAAAGAATAAAACATCAGGAAACAAAGAGCATTATGAAGTGTGAAAACAAACTTCTGACATTGGTTATGTTCTAAAACAATATTCCAACTTCTGTAAAGCAAAAGCTAAATTTGTCAATGGTATGAGGATTCAGATTTTGTTTAACAGTTTAATCATGTCTCACTTACATAATAGATAATGACTAATAATACTACTAAAAGTACTAATACTACTACTATAACTCCTGATCGTGGAGACATCTCATTTTACTGTAACTCTTATGAAAAGAAAACGTTTTGCATCAATAAGCAGCATTGGTTTCCCAAATTGTTGAAAACAAAACAAAACAAACAAACAAATAAACAAAAAACATTATTAGATTTATAGGTCACTGAAAATAATTCTAGTAATAATAAGACGCTGGAATGAACCACAACACAGGTTCTTTGAAGAGTAGAAACCTGATTGCTTGAGAGACAAACAATTTTTAGTTTTTGAAAAGTTTGTGTTATTGACTGGCAATAAGTAAACAGCCTTAACTCCATATCATTCAATACGCAGATAATCATTCTCCACAACACTTATAGGAATTTCAAATACAATAGGAAAAGAGTTATTTAAGCTTGTCTTCGATTGGTCTAATCCTATAGTTACAATATCAGTACATTTTCAAATATGGGTTAATGTTAACAGGAAGGTTTTACACATTTATCGTGATTGTATTTTTGTTTTGTGCTCATTAGCAGATTACTTTATTTGTGCCAAGTAGTGAATAATTAAACAGGTCTTGGAGAATGAAATAATATGTTGGACCTAATTTTTTTGTCCCAAAGCTATGAAACATTTGTAATTTATGATTAATACTGTCAGTCAAACCTCACCATTCTTTTGCTTCTTGACAGGAGACATATCTCTTTATTGTTTGGGTAGAGGAGCGCCTGTTCTCACTGACAGACCGAAGGCCTGTGTTTCCTGATTGTGTTATTAGCCTCATCGGCACATGGTTTTATCTGTAACATTGGCTATGAGACAGGTGCTGCTTTGTTCTGACTTTACACACACCCACCCTAAGCTTGCCCCAGGCTGTTAGTGCAGTGTGTAGAGAGTAGATGATAACCAAATAAACCAATTATCCTGCTCACAAAAGTAAACATGCATGCAGATAAACTACACTGGTTCCCACCCTGTATGAAGACTTTTTCTGCTGAATCTAAAACACAGACACTACAAGATTAGAGGATGTGTAACAGATGGTAACAAGTTTAGTTAAGACCTGCCATCTATAGCTGACGGTAATAACACCAAAAGTCACACCCAGGAATTTCATTAGTTACTGGAGAAATTTCTGTTCACTTTGCCCTCAAACCACTTCATGCTCTAGGAGATTCTAAGGATACATAGAAAGTTTTTACAAAAAAAAGTGACATGGTCCGTGTTGTTTGGTCTCTGTTTAGTTTGCTGTAGTTGTTTATTTTACTTTGTTGTGATTAAGTTATTGTTTCCTTATGTTATTTCCTATTCTGTTGAGCCTGCTTAGATGTTATTGTTTTGTGGTATTCTTCTTTCTTGTGTTCTCCAGTTCCCCTGCTCTCTCTCTTCTTCAGTCTATTTTCCCTTTAACCATGCACACCTGTAATCACTCGGCAATCTAATAATTCCCTTTGTTCTACCTTTCACCCTGCTAGCATTTAAGCCCAGCTTTTCTCTCCACTCACCGCTGGATTCTACCATTAAGTTCTTCCCTGCTTCATGTCTGTCCCTTCGTTGTTCTCCTCGTCCTCCTGTGTTCCTTTCAAGTTCCCTTTGTTCCTCGCAGTCTTCTACCTGCCGGACTCTGTCTGCTGCACCTCTCCGGGCCTCGCCTTTACTCGCTCTCAGTGCTCCGTTGTTTTCCCGGTATCTGTATTCATCATCCAAACTTACAATAAATCAAATATTTATCCAACTTCAACTCTACTGTCTGCATTTGGATCCGCTACTTAGTTATTTCGTGACATTAGAATCCAGATATAACTTGGATCCAGCAGAATTCAACCTTCCACTCTTCCACGGGTTTAACCTAAAACTCTATCGTGGGTGCAATCCACGCCCTCTAGAGAGGGTTCCGTTCGGCCACCGATGGCCCTCATCGAGGGCTCCCTGCTGCCGCCGCCGTCGTCTGTCTTCATCAGCCTCCAGGACTCTGTTCCTGTGTCATTGACCTCGATCAGCCTCGGGGACTCTATTACTGAGCCGTCGGCCTCCACCAGCTCCTCATGGGTGCCGTTGACTGCCTTCTGCATGGTTCTCTTGCCGCCGTTCACGACCTCCGACTGCCTTTAGGCCTCTGTCCATCTTCAGGCTTTCATATCTGCGCCAATGGCATCTGGCGTTTAAGACTATGCTCGTGTGTCGGAGGTCTTCCTTCAAGTCTTTGTTCAGGTGTTGGCCTCCTGAGAGTTTCCTCGGCCGACCACCACAGAACCTGAGCCTCCATCATGGCCCTTGTACATCCAGCTGGACAGTCGTCTATTCGTCGTGGGTTCCGCTGTCCAGCCGTATGTCCTCCTGGTTGTTGCCACCTCCTCTTCGTGGGTCCCGCCGTCCTCCCAGTCTTCGACCACCTCCTCTTTGTGGGTCCCGCCATCTTCCTGGAAGGCCGCCATCTCTACACGGGTTCCGCCGACCTCCCGGACGGCCCTGATCTCTCCGTCGGCCTCCTGCCACCAAGACTTCACCAGCTGCTAATACTCTGTTCCAGTACCTACTTGAGTGAGGCAGCCTTCTTCCCGGACGACCGGCAATTCTTTGTGGGTATGGCCGTTCTTCAGTCGGACACCCCCTGACCATCTCTGATGACACCGTCCAGTCGGACATCCTCTGCATCCGCCGTCCTACGGGACAGCCTCCGGATCTTCGCGGACACCGGTGTAGTCTCCGACGGTCCCCTGGCCTTTGTGGACTTTGCTGTCCTCCAGAACGGTCTCTGTGAACTTTATCGTCCTCTCTGATGGCCTCCAAACCTTCCTGGACTTTGCCGTCCTCCTTGACACCCTACTGAATATTTGATGTTCTCTGCCATTTCCACTTGCCATTGCTCGCTCCAAGTGCTCCGTTGTTTTCCCAGTATCTGTATTCAGCATCCAAACTTACAATAAATCATCTATTTATCCGACTTCAACTCTTCCATTTGGATTCACAACTTAGTTGTTCTATTACAAAAAGGACAGGCAGACCATGCTTTATGATTTTCTCATGTAATTTGCCCTCTTTGCTTTTGAATATTAAAGAAAAATGACACACTTCTATCTATTCATTTCAACATGTAAAGTTTTGATTACCTTTTAAAAATTAAAAAATAGCTAAATTTTGCTGTTGATGCTCAAAGCCAACCCACTGCTTTTAGTCCCATTCTGACTTTGATAGGAGGCAAAGTTGCAGTGGCAACAATTTACATGTCAAGTGCAACGCTAAGAAAAGGCTCCATGACTGCACTCACAAGCAAAGAAACTCTTCCCTGTAAAATATAGACTTCAGATAAAAAATTTTTCACACAGCAGAAATAATTTAAAGAAAATGAAATGAAAATGTGGAAAAATAGACTAATTGCTAAAAGCTTTAGTCTTTTAGATTTTTAGTAGGACCTTTCTACTCTTAATGTTCAAGTCATTTTCCAGTGCTTTGTGCACTCTCGGATCTTATATAATCTACAATTAGCTTTCATAGATAAATGTGTTACAAAATCAAATTTGAGGGACTCATTTTTGGTTTCCCATCGATTAGTAATGGATTTTACAAAAATATTTTATCATAATAGTCAGAACTCAACCTATCTAGACCAAAAAGACAAACTAACTGGATCTTTATTGAGGACACCTTAACTGAACACCGGCCAATTAATCATAAACAGCATACTTGTCAAAAACAGAAATGCACTTCAATTATTGTAGCTTTATTGGATTCAAATAAATTAAAGACATAACAATGATTAAATAATTCAAGATAGATTTAGTAAAGGAAAAGAGTCATGTCTTACTAATTATAATAACTTCCGAATATTATAAAAATAAAATAATCAGTTATTTACTATATCTTTGTACAAATTCACACTTTGCTCAACTGGAGGTTTTTAGATGCTTTAATCTCCCTTTTAGACATGCACTGCTTTTATAGTATCTATATTTGAAACCTTACCAAATATCTGGAGGTCCACCTTTAACAAACTGAACTAAGTTACATTGTTTACTACCAAGGCAACAAATATGGTAGTATTGTATTCATTTACTATTTCATGTGAAGCTAAAAGCTTCCAATATTTTGTTGTTGGTGTTGAATATAGTTTTTGCAATAAGCTGAAAGAGTTGCTATATTCCACATGAGTATTAGTTATAAAGACCTTAAAAAAATGTAGACAACTGAACATGCATGCTACAATTAAAACTCAACTAATGCCTTAGTTCTTTGGTTAAGCAATGTATTGCAACCGTTTTCATATATACATGTCTTTTTCATATTTTGTTATATTTGCACTTAATTTAATTAAGAATGTATTAGTACTGTCAATCGATTAGGCTATTTAATCATGATTAAATGCATTGGTGTCCATAATTAACCTGCAATTCTTCGTTTTCTAATCAAATTTTTTGTCCTGGTCATTTTAGAACACAAAGAATTTAATAGGGTTACATTTAAACTGGGTGAAGCTGAACAAATAAACTGCCCAGTTCAACAATACTAAGTTGTATTGTTTTGAATTTACAAACTGTAATGTTGTTGTTCAAAAATGATTTTTCTTTTTCAAAGCATTACAGATGTAACAGATTTAACTTTGTTGCTTTGTATTTATATATGTATTTGTTTTTTTGCATTTGTTTTCAAGTGTTGCATCAATCATATGTGTTTTTATAGATGACTATTGTAAGAAACTAGAAATTAAACTCACCAAATGAAACTGAGAACAAAATAAAATTCAAGCCACAATCCAGGTAAGATCCAAAAAGTAAAAAAGTTTTTGTTTTAATCACATGTAAAAAAAATAAATTCCATCAAAAGAATTTTGTTTAAGGCACAATTAGCATGTTAACTTAGACAGCCCTGGATTTGATGTGAAAGACCAACAAGAAGTAGTACATAATTGTAAATTTTAAAGAAAAGCATACATGGTTTGGAACTTTTTACATACTAAAGCTATGGTGTGTGCTTTATTTCCTCTCACCTTAGTCTCTAGTTAATAGAAACACCCTTTGCTGTAACCATTCCTGAAAAACATTTAAGGTGTTTGCAGATCCATTATTTTTTTGTCCATTCTCCTATTCAAAATACCTGAAGCTTAGTAAGAACTTTGGTGAGCGGTCTTCTTACATATTCTGAATTGGACTTAGGTCTGGACTTTAACTCGATCATTCAAACACAGAAATCTTCAAATTATTGTTAACAATATATTTCATAATAGCCTTATTTAAACAACTATCATGAGAAAGGGATGCTAGTGCAAACACAGAAATCAGTGGATTAATAGTGGATTAGTAATCAACCAGGGTCAAAATAACACAGCATTTGGATTTGAATCTGCACCTCTGTCAGTCATTTTGTAACATTTGTTTTAACATATGTAAATGATTGATCTAAGCTATTCTATAATAGACCAGAGAGTATAGTTAGTATCTTTCAGGTTTGTCATCTATTTATTTTCTATAAACTTCCCCATCAACCCTGAACTTACTGCCTATCCCTGTTGAAGAAAAGCATCCTGGAGCATGATTCCGCCATAATAAAGTTATTGTGTTTACTGTAAATAAACACTGGATGGATGGATTGATGGACGGACGGACGGACGGACGGATTCGTGGATGGACAGACGGATGGATTCATGGATGGATGGACGGACGGATGGATGGATTCATGGATGGATGGACGGACGGACGGATGGACGGACGGATAAACAAAGGTCTTTAAAACATCCAAATAGGAAGATCAAAGCGCATAACTTTGGTATTTTTTACTGTGGGTAAAGGGGGAACACAAAAGCTGTTTGTAAATAATTTGGAAAAGCATGCATACTAACACTCCCACTTTATAGTTATGCACAACCTGAGTAGCTCTTTCTCTTAATGTTTGATGTTTTAATAGTATAAAATATGCAACAAAAAGTGAATCCGTTTTATTTTTATTGAAAATGATTACCCAAATAAGCCATTTGATAATTTCTCAGAGGCAGCAAAAGATTTTTTTGCCCCCCTGTAATTATTTACGGATACACTGTTCCAGTTGTGCAACTAAAGCCTGAGGACTCCAAACTTGAATATTCAGGGAGCTTGAAGTAAAAAAAGTGTTTTATCATAATTACACTCTTTGTTGCACTTGGGGATAAAATAAATGCAGGAACAGACCACAGTTATTGTTCTAAATTGTTATTTACACAACAGTGTAAATAAATGTGCATATCCTGTAGTTTTCTGTAAGACATGCACACAGAGACATCTGGATAAAGCCTGTGCAATATCAAGGTAAAATTGACAAATATGTAAAGGACTGTGCTTTAATGGACTGACAAAGCCTTTAACTTAAAATAATTAGGAGTCCTAAAAATGCTTTACAAATACTGATCAATAAAATATTTAACATAACAACATACCCTGGCAAACACTAGCCAAAAATACATCTAAATAGGGTTTTATCACATTACATACTTTCTGATTACACGAGCTACTTCCACCATCACCTTATAACAAGGACTGCAGTTTGTCAGATGTCTCAAGGCTTTGCAATAAGAACTGAGTCTTGGTTTAGCTATCATCACTGCACCATATTATGTGAAAGCTGACAACCTACTTCGCAGTAAATGAGTTAGCACTGTTGACTGTACGCCACACGGTTGTGCAGAAATGGAAACTGTCCTTTTCAAAAAATGTACCTGCGCAGACCTAGTGTGGTTGTTTGACATCTTCATTACCGGCTGCAGAGGGAAGCCAAGAGCATAATCAAGGACACTGGTCATCCAACCCACACACTCGCACACTTTTTCTTCTCAATTTTGCCGTCTGGACAATGCTACTGGACCATTAAATAAATCCTTCACCTCCCATGTCAAAAGCAGCTTCCCCCACCCAAACGTAGCTAAATTAATGAAGATCAAAAATAACAAACATGCAACCAGGTTTGCAAACATTAAATTCGTGCCTTAAAGTAACCAATTGGTTTGTTGTGCTCTTTTCGGGAGCACCTCAGTCCAACAGTTTTAATAGCACAAATATTGGCATGCATCAGTGCAGCTTACAACTAACAGATTTGACATATAAAAAAAGTGACTTCTTTAATCTAAATATAAACAAATTATCACAATAATTATTCTAAAGATGTAAGAAAAGATGCAGAAACATATCACTTCTGATTCCACAAACAGAATATTAAAAAAACTTTTGGATGATCAGCAACTAACGAAAGCACAAGAATGACACGTCCTTATAGATCCGAGAAGTTGACTGCATCTTGTGACTGGAGTTTTAAGCCCTTTAGTTTTATTTTTTGAAACAATTCGAGTGCCTTTAAACTTAAAGGGAGGAGGAGAGCTTTTGCAATGATCATATTTGCCAGTAAGAGCAAAAGAAAATAAAAATGTCCAGATATGTGTCGGCTCTCAAGCTAAGAACTGTCATTTCCCATTTTCCTCTCCATAGAACCTGCATGGATAGTATATTTATCCCCACCTGGTGCATCAGCCGGAAAAAAGAAGCAGGTCAGTGAGAACAGAAATTACAATTTGATGGTGATTTAGTACCTGGATTTCAGTTTTCAAGAAAATACAGACAAAGAGCGTCCAGCGCAGCTGTCATATAAACTCTATTGTAATGACTAAAATAAACACGCTTTGTCAAAGCAACAACTTTGGACTGGGGAAGAGCTATATTATTCTATATTTATCATAATATCAAATAATGACAAAGTAAATGTGGGTAAGAAAAAGTTGCAGGGAAAAAAACTATAATTTCAGTAAATCTTAAAAAAACTGAAGTCCATATTTTGAGGAATCAACAAAGCAGGTTATACTGTATGACACAAAAGTATTACACATGTCATTGTATTTGTTCTTCATTTAATATTAATATGGACATGACATTTAAACTGGATAGAAAGTAAAGTCGGATAGTCAGTTGTAACCAAAATATTCACAGCTACAAATAAATCAAACTAATATGTCCGTAATTTAAAGCTATGTGTAATAAAGTGGAATGACACAAGAAAGACTTTGGAAATAGTATTTTTAAACAGCACTGACCCCAGTCAGAGTAGCTTTTCCTCAGTGTAGTCCAAATTAATGACAAAAAAAAACGATTTGCATCACGAGGGTAGCCAAAAACACATTTTTCATAATGGATTGGAGCGAGGAAGTTTTTCAAGATGTGCAAATCATAGTGAAAAGGTTGTTTACAGATTCAGTCCAATCTTCTGAATATTCCAGTAGGCACTGTTGAGCTGATAATCTGGAAATAGAAAAAGGATTATTTCACCGCAAACCTGTCAAACCTGTTTATTTTTTTATTTATAGAGGAAATTAAAGATTTCATGGGTTGTCCAAAAATTAAGGGTCACTTGTGGAAATCATTATAAAAAATAAAAAAATTAAACCTAGCAAATAGTTTTTAAAAAAAAATTACAAGCAATGCACAAAACCGAAGGAGCCTGAGATAAGACTTCTCCACTTCAGAAAAACCAAGCTGAACCATGTTTAAAACTTGCTTAAAAACATTTCTACATTAAAGGAGAACTTATTACATTTGCTGCTTTTGTCTTTATGGCCTAGGGAAAGAAGACTTGTTGGGTTTAAAGATATAACGACATTTCTGCATGTGATCTGTTTTTTCTCATTTCATTTGTATAAGTGTTTTATACTGAGCACATGAGATGTGTGACACTTAAATTAAAACAATCAATCAATAAATGAATGTTTAAGAATGGTTTTTGGTTTAAGGAGACCTAAAAATTTATCTTTAAATATTATTGAGCGCACCAACAGACATCAACGTAGCGCATAACAAAGACTAAAAGATGAAATAATGGTTTCCCTTACACGCAGTCATAAAACCCTTCAGACAAAAAATAGATGCAAGAATCTTTCAGTGAATAATTTGAATTATATCCAATTTAAAATCTATGGTAAGAGCTGATAATCAGACCCCAGAACCTTAAGACCAGAAAACATGTTGTGTAAGAAAATACCTAAATCGAAGCTTAAACAATGCATGCAGATTATTCTTCATACAGGAGACATCTTGCAGATGTAATAGCAAACAAAGGCTTGAACAAATTCTGTATTAAACAAGACTAATCCATATGGTTTTTTTTACTTCAAGGTTCAACTATTGTAATTCTTTACTAACAGGAAATCGGAAAACATATAGTTAAAAGCTTCGGATAATCCAAAACTGCAGCGACAGTTCAAACAAAAAGTTGAAAAGAGAGATTATAGTTTTTCAGTTTTAGCATTTCACTGGCTCCCTGATAAATATTCTCACATCTAAGAGCCCTTTGCTCTTAGACCGCATGTTTACTGTTGGTTCCTTGAGTTTCTACAGTGCAATCTCGCTCCTCTCCTGTAGAACAAGCTCCCAGTTTCAAACTGTAAAGCAGACACCTTGTCTTTAAACACAATTCTGGCTGAGACTCTCCTGTGCTAGACCTTTAACAGACCTTTATTGATATGTGCCTTCAGATGATATTTATTAAAATTAGTAAAAAATAAATTAATTTTTTCTATTTTCTTGATTTATCTATGTTCTTATTTTTCACAAAGTAAAGGATTGAATACATTTAAATAGAATTTTCTGCTTAATTATAAATTTTTATAATTAATTTGATTAATGTACCTATTTGCTGTGATTCTGTTGTCTGTGTGGTTTTGTAACAGCTGTTACTGACATCTGGTATACGTTTCTCATGATTAACCTAATTTAAAACTATATTTACACAAAAAAAAAAACATAGAAACCACTGTGTATTACTAAAGTGCTTTTAAATAATTGCATTACATCTTATTGTTAACATTCCTTCTAAGTAATAAAAACAAATTATGTAATCTAGCTTCATATAGCAAGTATTAAATCACATCATGCATTTTCTACCTAAGAGTGCCAAGGTCAGGATGTTCAGTATCATAGAAACTAACCCAAATACATCCCTTGAAGAGGCAATTATAGAAAAGAAGAATCAGTTGGCAGAGAGATAATTAGGGCTAACGTTGCTCTGTCTCATTGCAAAAAAGTAAAAAAGGGAATTTGGCACCTGTGCTACAAAGAGTTTTTTCTAAGAAGGTAGATCTGCTCATTCCACAACCCCCTGAAGCAAATCGTATGTCAGAGGGTCATGGTGGTTCTGAGCTGTATCAATTCCAGCGGCTGAATTCTGCCACAGTAGCGCCTGAAGCTAAACTTCTCTTCCAAGGCGGTGCAGGTGCAAAAGGGAGACAGGAGCACAGAGTGCTAACATAATCGGTAAAGAAAGCAGGCAGTCAGGAGGCTCTTTAGCTTGACTCAGGTTTGGTCGCGAGAACCACAAGCTTGGATTCGTAAATACTAAAGCAGACTTTCAGGTAGTTTGAACTAAATTTAACAGGCTTATTTTTTGCATTTACTACATTGAATTAGCGTTTTTTGAACAAATATCCCTCACTCAATTATAACATCTGTATCACTATGTTAACCATTATATGCATTTCCACTGCATTTTCCCTGGCAGGCAAAAAGGACAATATTTTTAGTGTGTTGACAGGATGGAGTTGGAATGTTTTAGATTTTAGCCCATTAAACACAGAGGATTATGGTGCTACTGTTGGTGCTGCAGCCCAGACTATAAGCACATGCAAGCACTTCAGATAAACTTATCTACAGGTGTGCAGCTTAGCTGGATTTGTCCCTGAATGTTTTTATTCACTGCCCTTATCTCATGGTTTAATGGATGTCACAATGAGCATGGGTTAGACAAACAAACCATTCATTATGCACCACATTGCTGTTTTCGATGCAGCATCCCATGGGAGGGGGCACATGTTATGGGATCTGTTTCCCTTAAGAATGCCTCTCAGAGTCCTGACATTCTGCTCTATGGGAATTAACCAAACAAACTATATTGATTTGATTTGGGTGATTTGGGCGTTGCATTGAGCTGTTTATAACCCCATGGATCTACAAACCCAGATCACGCTTATTAATAAGATTGTCTTTGCTTTCTGACTGGGCTTTTATAGCATTCAAATGCTGTTTTACGGTATGCAAATTTAGAAGCAAAACACATAAACTGTGAGTACATTCTAAGTGTTAATCCTTTGGACTAAGAGGAGAGGTGATATGAATAATTCACAAGCAAAACTGCTGGTCAACCACCACATCAATGCGTGGTAAATAATTCAGCCTGCAGACTGGGTGAGGAGCTTCTTGCCCCTGATTTTGATTGAGAGACACAGGGACAGGGCCTACTTATAGAGTCTTGATGGGTTTTACCACATCAAGAGGAGAGGACAGGCAAAAGGAGAGGAGCCCACAAATAATTCATACACAGAGCTACTGATGAGAAAGATGATGAAATCCACAGTTTGTTCACTCAGATTGCATAATGGATTTGTCAATAGCTGCATTCCTGTTCTGTGTTCTTGCCGCAGCCTCGAATGAGGATTAGTAATGATGCATTTCCATTTGGTCCAGGGGAAACTGGGTGGGAGCAGGTTCTGTCGTCAAGGTCAGGGGCGAATGAATAGAAATTGTAATGAGCATTACTGATAGGCAAATAAAAAGCCTTAAACATCAACATTTGCATACAAACATCCTTCTTATCCTCATAAATAAAATCAGAATCATTTTTTCACGAGTAAAATATCACCGTGTGCCTTCACCCGTATTTCTGTGAGTTTCTTTCAAGCCGCTCAAAACTTGAACAAGTCATTTCAAGCATATTTATTCATATTAATAAGTGGCACCAACATTACAGAAACTTAACGCAGTGTAATGAGCAAGATGTGCATGTAGTCAGTCATGTGTACAATGACATCAGTGTGTGCACTGGTATATGTAATTGATGTTTTTGTAGGTCATAAACCCCAACTAAGTACACGCATACACGTGGGCGCACACACGCAAACACAAAAAGTGTGCATTTCATGTAGTCAGCATTAATTGACCATGAGCAAATAACACAAATTCAACTATATATTAGTCAATCTAGGCATTTTTTAAGTATCACTGTTTATCTCCAGTTTAAAAATGTTTTGAAAATAACATTATTACCACAAGTGAGAGACTGTTGTATGATACCATGTGAACACTTGATCAACAGATACTGAAACACAATCCAGGTCAAACATGCATGCTCACACTTGTTCTGCACTCCAGCGATTAAAGAGGTGCCAGGCAAGCTAGTTGCAAATTAAATCCCATTCAAACTAGACTCAAGGACTGTGAACACACAGGCTCCCTCTTGAATTATGCCTGATGTGTCATAAAAAGGAGCTGAAACTTCTAAGCATGGCGGTATTTATACAGCTTTGTTTTCTTCCACTGGTAACAAAAAACAAGCAACCTTTTTAAAAGCTTAAAGGTGAAACCACAGACCATTTGCTAACCCTTCTAGGTAATTACTTCTACCCTTCTCCACAGTTTCATTGCCATACTGTAGAAATGGCAGCGCATCTTCTAAGAGATGCTAATGATCCGCTTCTCTTAAAATGTTTATATAAATATATATATATATATATATATATATATATATATATATATATATATATATATATATATATATATATATATATATATATATATATATATATATATATATATATATATATATATATATATATATATATATATATATATATATATATATATATATATATGTATATGATGCCAAATGGTAAATCCAAACACTAAGGACTGGTTGCTTTACGAACTTGCACAAACCCTAAAATCCTCGCAGAAGGCATGAGGCCAGTTTATTGAATGCATGAATTAATCCACTTGATACCAAGTGCTGGACTGGAAGTTGTATATATATATACATATATATATATAAATCCTTCAGTAGGATTTTGCATGGTGTCACAAATGTTTTTAATAGATCAGATGACTCTAGTAAACTAGTTGTACATCACTATGTACCGGTTTTTAATTCAAAGTTGGATACTCTGTTGCACAGAAAGCATTTCTAGATATCTGAAGACAGCAACACGCCTTACAGCGAGATTGTTGTATGTTCCGGAAATGACGGTTATATACGCTTGTTAAACTTCGAGACATTTATTTTGATGCCTCAGTCTAACGCTCCTATTGTTCTGGAGCCTCTAAGTAATTGTAGCTGTCTTTTAAAAACTTTATACTAAAGTATCCATACGTGTTAAATGGCCCTTTTATTTTAACACTTTATTATGCTGAAATCACAAACTTCCCCATACAGTTTAAACAATGCCATTTTCTAAACATATCCCCCCAAAATGGGGCAAGTTTAGTCATTTGTCTGTATTAGTCAAGAGTTTGTGTGGGAGCCAAACTTATGTTATTTGAGGAAAACATGTGTATCTTATCAAGAAGTAGCAGATAAGGTATACCTTGACATGACCAGGTATTTTTTGGCTGAACAAACAGTAATTACAGTATCTCATCTGTGTACAAAACAGTATTATCATATCCAAGAGAACTGAGCAAATTCACTTCTGTTTAATGATTGGTTAAAAGCTGTTCATAGAGATAGCTGTAATCATAAACATATTGAAAGAGTTGTTACCATCCCTATAGGGAGGGGATTTTGTTCAATTAATTTTTGAGATGTGTGAAGCAGATTACTAATAAATAGCCCTGTTGGCCGCGAACGAAAGAGCAACATGAGTCCTGTGTTTTGTTTCCATTTTTGTATTTTTTTCCCCACTGCATCTCCCCACGATAAGACATTTGGAAGCAAGTGTTTGTCTGCAAGCGTTTACCACTCTTGCATGTCTTTTTAAGACAGTTAAGGTCAGTCAGATTTAACAAAAAAACTTCTTTTGAGATATTTCAAATTTGAATTGGGTCTGGACTTTTCTTGAGGTAAATCCTATTGAGGTCTAGACAAGGTGTCTCCAACCTTTAGATGCACCCCTGCTCCAAAATAGCAGAATCAAATGATTGGATTAGCTCTTCAGCATGCCATCAAGTTTAGGCCTGGTAACCTTCTCCACAAATAACCATTTGGTTATTTGTGGAGAAGGGCTGCATCTAAAACCGTCAGGACAGTAGATCTCAAGAAAAAGGGTAGGAGCCTTGACATGGACAATTCTATTGTAGCTCTGATTGGATATTTAAGGTTGTTGTTGGTGGTAAGTTAAACAACTTCCCTGGCCTAAAGTCCATTGCAGTTTGTGATAGGTTTTTTAATTTTCAGGACTGTCTGGTACCTAGGTTTTTTTACTGGTTTTCTTCTTGTCCTCTTCCATAAATGCCTGAGTTATGCGTTGCAGAACTAATGGTTATCCTGTAAACTGATTCTCTCGATTGAGATCTGTATCTTCACAGCTTCTTCCAAAACAAGAGACATGTCAGTTTAAGTGATGGAGCATATCCTACCGGAGTGACTTTTCAGATTTGTGTTTGCGAACAATTTTGAAAACCCTGGATCATATTCCTTCCATTTTTTAAATACAATAAAGTTTGAGGTTGAAATGTGACAATATATGAAGATTTTAAAGAGGTATTAATACATTTGCAAGGCACTGCAGTTATGTGCTTTTCTCCTGGTAAATAGCAGCTATTCAGAACCTCTGTAGGTACATTGGTTCAGAGAAAAACAGCATTCAAACTTAAAAACACATCATATACAGTTTTGCCCTGACCTCACTGACATTTCTGCAATTTCTTGTGCCTTTATCATCTTTAAAAAGATACAGGTAGCTCATCATATCTTATCAGAGCACATCCTCGTCTGCCTTTTTATAATGTATGTTTCTCATTTGCAGTAGCGACATGAAGAAAACATGGCCAGTAATAAATTATTCTGGAGGCCTGTATAATATCAAGCGATGCATGGCTTACACTTCTAGAATGGCAAAACTCTTTCCTTTTAAAATCAATTTTACCCAGCAGTGAACATTATTTAGCCATGAGCCATAAGGAGATTTCTGTGCAATTGTTTATTTTGCTTGCAACTCGAATTTGTTGAAATTAAACCCCAACATAATCTTGAAATTCCTTCTAGCAAAGAAATGCATTGATCCGTATGGTCTGTGTCGTGACTACATACAAGAGGCATGGGTCACTATTTCACCTGAAGTCGCTTTTGTTGTCTTCTTTATCTGCTTATGCTGAAGGCAATCCTGGAACACGCAATGAAGCTCTGGCAAAAAAGCACTTGTGCAGAAGGGCAAATGTTGTTTAAACACAATAAGGCTTTAACTACATAAGAATAAATAAAAAATCACAAATCTGAGAGCCTTGATGTATAATTACATTCAAGATGGGGGACAGTAATTTGGCTAGTTCTAATTTTAACACATGCAAGGAAAATAAACAAAAGAGGCTGCAAAATCTCAATACAAAAATGATTGCAAATGACTTCAATTGTTGATTAGCGCCTCATCGAGCTATAATTTTCCAAAACGTAGCTCTATTACAACAGTCATTCACAATGAAAGCTTTAGCTATGAGTAAAGACACAATTTTCTGCATTGAATGAAAAACATAATTGCAACCTAATGAAATACGCGTGACGTTTGTAAATCTCTTATAGAGCCTTAACTATTGTATACATCACTAACACATGGTCTAAACACATCACTACAGTCCCAACACTGCTTCATTTTAATTAGCAGAAACACCTGTACACTCTGACATTTTACTTTAGCACTATTTGTTTTTTACTAGGACTAATGAGCACTCTGTATTATTATGCCAGGGGGATATTTGTATTTCTAACTGCTGTTGATAGACTTGTAGCACCTTTGTTAAGGTTGTCTAAGTAAAGGAAGGAACCTTAATTTGTGGCATTAAGACTGCAAGGCACGTCGAGCTGGTAGGAAATCACAATACTGACCCTTACATTGAAAAACAAGACGCAGGGATTAAGCAGTAACCATCTCTCAGAAAAAAATATTTTTCTAACCTGTATGGATAGTTATTTTTAATTTTAACAATGCTGAACATAATAAGTAACTGAAATAAAAGCAAAACGTGAAAAATGATTGTCAAGCAGGCTAGCTCTGTTTAAACCTCAGACATCTGGTTTGGTTTGCTTGTGACTGCTGAAGAGAGATTGAAGACTACAGTAAGATCAAAAGAGCTTTACGAGCCTTTCAAAAAGAAGGTTTTAACAGCTTATGAGTCTTGCAAGGGATTAAAATATCATGCAGGACCTGGTAGCTACTGTTGATATCAAACTGCATACTTGAAAATGCATGCAGGATATTGTTGGAATGAAAATACAAAGATTGTTTGCAAAGAGGATACCTACGCTATGCAAGAGACTCAGGATGGCCAGACTAAGGCTTGTCAGTGAGAGCATTAACCAAGTCCTGCACTTCTTGAAAAATGTTCCTTAGATAGACGAATCTAAAATCTATTACACACTAGAACAGAGGAGATGTTTCAGATATACAAAAGAACCGTATTCTAAATGTGAAGCAAAAAGCTGTAAGTGTCCTTATTTATAAGTGTTTTCCTGCAGCATGACCAGGTCAGCTCGCCATTACAGAATCCTCCATGAATCCTACCATGTATCACAGAGTGATTGTGGGAAATGTGATAACTTCTGTAAGGAAATTAAAGTAAATCCACCAATGACTGGCTGAAAATGAAGGAATGGAGAGGCCCTGGGCAAAGTCAAAGTCTACATCTTGATCTTATCAGGAGGATGTAGGGCTACTTGAGCCTAGCTGAATGTGCAAGAAACCCTGTAAATGCTGTAAATTAACAGACGGGCAAAAGTTCCTTGGGCAAACATCAGGGACTGGTAGGTGGCTACAAGAACCATCTCACTGAGGTTATTTCAACTAAAGAGGGTGAGACCAGCTATTAGGGGGCATCAGGCTTAGCTTTGGTAAAGATAAATGTTGTTGCTTGAGTAAAAAAATAAAAATAAATTATTCAAGTGCAACTAAACTACAGTTACTTAGCCAAGCTCAGAAATAAACAAATGAATATTGCCAAATAAAGTGCTGAATATTTAATGTTTAGATGTAATTTTTCACGTCTGTCTCATAAATAATTGAATCTTCTTCACCCTCTCTGTCACACCTTTGTGACTTTCGCTTGACTTGTGAGACTAAAAGTTACAAAAATATGCATCACCTATTAAGGCCAGTGTGACAATCACTGACCAACATACATTAGTGGTTTTAACCAAAACCTCCCTTACATGTTTCACGCAGGAACCACCATCTATGTAAAAGCGTATCATGGAAACCACACTGTTATGCAACAACATCACCCAGCATTTTGGCTTTAAATACTGTGCACATTTCAGAAGAGATTACTCACCTGTGTTGCTGCATGCAGCTTGGAAAGCTTGTCCTTGTGAAGCCTCTCTGGCCAAAATACAAAGTTTAATTAAGCGAATCAAATCCGTTTTTATGACTGGTCAACTGGCCATGTGTCTCCGGATTTGGCTCGCTGACTCCCAATTATAGCTCAACCATGTGCATCCATGTATATTCACAAAAAAGGTAACTGGCTTTAGGTCTACGAAATTACAGTGCTTTATCACTGGCCTGCTTTTCTGTCATTTGTATTCATTATTGGTTTAACGATGCCTTAAAACTGCAGCTCACATCGGACATAGGCTAAAGTCTTAATCTATCCACAGATGAAATAGGCTAAGTATTATGAAACAAGAGAAAAAATATATTTTATTAGACGTAAAACCATTGTCAGTCTGATTTTTTGTTTTTATGAAAAGTTTTAGGTACATGTGATTTAAAATAAATAATGTAAATTTAGGAGTACAACGTAAGCATCTTCCTACAAACAAACTTGACCTGTGTGGATTAATATAATCATCTTTTATGTTGTTGATACATTTTTTAGAAAAGTTTAAGTAGTCCCACATTTTCCCATTTATGTAAATTATTTAGTTGGTAATAAAAAATACAACAACACATAAATCAAAGCCATACGTTTAACTAAATTAACGTGAAAAAAACAGCAACTTGACCAATTTAAAATATTTTTTAACAAGGTTTTTTTTAACTTATGCACAAAGCACTCCAGAGTTCTGGCTTCCTTGCTAACAATGGGTACACATCAAATTTCCAAGCAAGCTTTGGAAATTCTGTGTGCAGGGGGGATTTTGGTCTTATTCTTGCTCTTTTTGTCACAGTTTTAGTGTTTTTGTTGTTGTAAGTTACTACATAGAAACAGTTTTAGGCTAATAGTTATTTTCTTGTAGCTATTTCAAGACCTGGAGAACAACATAAATTAGCCTATCTTAAATAGCTTATTCTCTTATCCTGCCCATATTGCAGAATGACTAAAATTCGTATATAAAGATATTTACCCAAATACCTCAATATGCTCAATTTTCCCAATTGTTTAATGTGAGATTTGGCTACTGTGAAAGAATATTAATTGATCTTAAGTCTTTTATTCATCTTCAGAGAAAACCAAATGCATGAAGAAAGCTTTATTTAGCTTTTCACCAACATGTCAGGATGCTAGCAGGTAGTTTTTTTAATGGACTTCATCTGATATTCTTGTTTAACCTAACATGTAGAACAATGAAAAACATATTTAAAATTATGTGAAAATAAACACTAACATCAATAAAACAGGTCAAAGCAAGAACATGGAATGAAGTCAACAACATCCTATTTCAAATGACACTGGCTGCAATATTGGTCAGAGCAGATTGTAGGTGATTATTCAATCTGAGTACAGCTCATAATCATAATCTGTTCCATAGTATTTCAAGTAAATCACATAAAACGCTTTCCAAATCTGATAAGCCATCCCTGAGTATTGGAGATTATAGAAAAATCTTTTCTGCTGTAAATAAAAAATTCACAGGGGCCAAAGGACACACGAGGAAAGGCATTTAGGATGCAAACAACAAAAAGCACATACAGAAAGACACTGCACACACGGCGAATGTCAACCACACAGAAGAGAGGCTCTCAGATGGTTATGATATAGATTTATGTGTTCTGACACCCCGCAGATGGTGAGAATTAGTGAAGGAGGGGGTGCCAGTATGAGGTCAAGAGAGATGACCTGGCCTTCAGCCCGCCACTTGGGAACCCAAAGCAACAGACATCTGAAGCTACCACTGCAGCTTGACAGGCTAAATGCAGCCAGAGCAGCTGTTATTGAGGCGAGAAGAAAGAAAAGTGCTCCCGTAAACTGCTCTAATCTCATCATGCTGAGAGATAAGCAGCACTGAGAGATGCCATGACAGCACACACACACACACACACACACACACACACACACACACACACACACACACACACACACACACACACACACACAAAGGCAGAAAAAGCCACATTTATTTTGAAAAGAGCAGAAAAGAAGATTTTTTTTAAATATGAAAGCACATAAAAAATAGCCCAAATGGGTTTCTAAATGTGTAATGATTTTTTTTTTTCATTTATTGCTTTAGAAAAGATTTTTGCATTTGAGACTATTCGTCTTTATACCTATGGGATTATAAAGAGGAAAACGCTTATGCCTCTTTTAAACAAGAGGCATTCATTTATGAAAAATAAACAAAGAAGCAAAGGGAATCTGCAGATTTTATGAGGGCATATTTATAAGCAGAGTAAACAATTTGTAGTGTTGTATAATCCCCTCAAACAATGAAATGATCTTACCTGATTAATGTGTTTTAGTTTGTCGATGATCTGGTTTATTACAGGGTCTTCTCCTCTTACTTTAACTTCAGGGTTGTTACTCTGGGCCCTAATTCCACTTCCAACAACACGGCGTGTGTAGCTTTTAAGAGAACAAACAGAGAAACAGACAAAAAAAATATATATATATATACTTCTGAAAACTCCTGATCATTACTTTTATATTTGCCTTTAGACTCACAGGATGACGAGCTTTTGTAATAAAATTTAATTTACGTGCGAGACATGGTGACTGACCTTTTAAAAAGCTCATGAATGCCTGCAATAAAACTTATGAACGAAAAAAAGATACACAAGCTACAGATACGAGCAGATGTAGAGTTGAAACAGAAATTTAAACCATGTCTTTGTAGGAGAATGTTTTACCAAATAACACTTATTAGGTTCAAAAATCCACAAAGACAAAGCAGAAATTTCAAAATGTGGGATCTGATTTGCTTTGACATTGAAAAGTATCAGTTTGTGTACAGTTGATACAATTGTTTGTTTTTTTATATATCATCTGTTCTTTTTATTTTCTTCCAAAGAAAATATTTTCAACTGACTGAAATCTCCCAAAATATTGTGGGGGGATGTTATATGGTTTGATGATAGCAGATATGAAATTTTAGATCAGTTTTCCAAAAGGTTTTTATTTTTATTTATTTTTTATTTTTTAAAGACTGTCACAATTTTTCTGACAGCATAATATGAGTCAGATGATCTGTGAAAAATCCAACTAGTTTTATACCATCAACAAAAATATTGTTCCCAGTCATAAACAACCAATCAGAGTGAGGAGGAAGGTCTTAGCACTGTCAATCACACTTGAACAAACCTTCAATCTTGAGTGCAGCAACTGCTTAAGAGTGTGACTGATCGTTTTTTTTATGACCAGAATTGGCATATCTTTTTATCCCAGATTATTTGTTTGATAAAATGCCTTTACAATGTATTTACCGTTTTAACAAATATGTAAAAAAAAGAAAAAGAAAGAAAGAAATTCTCTTTTAAGAATGGTTGAATATAGAAACATTAGTGGTTGAAAGTAACCGAGCTGTCAATGTGCCCACAAAGCCAAATGTAAAACCTTCACTCTAAGGCAAATCCACTTTGTTATCACCTCTTGATGAAAATATAATAACTATTCCAAGCTCACACAATAGATGATTCATTTACAGAAATTCCTTTGAGGGGAAGTTGGATTTGTGATGTGCTAAAATATACAATACACTCGGGTTTCAGCACTGAAAGTTAGCACTCCGTGTAAGGTTTAAAAATAAAGCTATGCATCTTGCAAGGTGGTGATTCGTCTCCAAAACAGAGCTACTAAATGACAGCTTGTGTGCATCATAGCTCACATTAGGCTGGGCTGTTGTTATACGCTGGTAATGGACCAGTTTAGCTCAAGGACTCACCAGTCTTTAGCTTTCCTTTAGTCTGTCAGAAATAATGACTGTGACCATGGCAGCAGGTGACTGAACACATTTCACCCACGTGTCAATCTCTACCATATCATTTAAATCTTACAAGAGTATCAAGGTGAAGTCACTTATTGCTGAAATATTTCTTCTTTTTTGCTGATGCTGTTGAAGTTCTGATAAAGATGTCGGCCTTTCAACTTGAACATCTTAATTACAATGTCAACACCAACACATTTGCAACAAAACCAAAATGGTTTGTGGGAACAAGTACAAATTACCTTTGACTATCAAAAACTACAAATCAAAGAGAAAGGAAAAACTATGAATAAATAAAATGCTGCAAGCGTGCAGGCTGAATTTATTCAAACATAGGTTGTCTGGATCTTTTGAGATGTAATTCTGAACTTAATTTCCTGCGAATCAGAGCGCAAAAATGTGATTAGTTTTAGAAAAACATGTTGGCCATTCAGCTTCCACCTTAAAAAAAGAAGAGTCTGTTATCTCTGCTGCCTTTTTTATTACAAGCCCTTTCTTCTTGTTTCGCAGCCTCTGTCGTCCTCATCTCTGCAGGCTCTGTCATTTTCCTTCGCCGAAGCGAAGCAGAAAATGAAAATTGAACCAAATATTTAAAGTGAGTTTTAAGTCCTAATGCTTTACTTTAATTTACATATAAATGCCAAGAGTTGTATTTAGAAAATACATTTCTACGTGAGAATTGCATTATGGCCACTGCCTATTTTTTTATGTTTTCAGATTTATAAATATATAAATATATATATATATATATATATATATATATATATATATATATATATATATATATACTGATACAGATGTGTATGTAGACAATACTGCTGTCTGTGCTGTCTAGGCGGACTTTTACATCTAAACAAGGGGTTAAAGGTGTTTTATTTGGCCTGAACAGCAAACACCAAGTACACTAAAGTTAATTGGGTGCTTGTCAGTGTCTAAGCAATTTCTTTCATGTAACAAGTGCATTTAAAAAGCCTCATCGAACAGGTTAAACCTTGCTTCTCAAAGATTGGCTGTAAAGTTACACAGTAAGTGTGTGCTTTTTATGTTTTTATGTTAGATACTTCGTAGAGTTTAGTCAAGAAAATGTATTTTCTATGTATTGTCATGTAGCACATTTAATGTCTGCTTTCTACACAAATCTACGAACAAACACAACAATATATATATTTTTGCAGGCTTAAAAATATGCAAACCTGCATTTTTGGAAAAATTGTTGTATTTTATCTCAAAGTTAAACAATGTCCTTTTCACAACCGGCATGCAATTAGTAACATTATAGTAACTGACACTTACCAACAAATGTACAAATATTGTTTTTTATAAAGAAAAATAATCAATAATTAATTTAAAGGGATATTTTTGGTTTTTGGTTTGTTCTCATCAGTTGGATTTTTTTAAGTGCACCTAAAGACATTCTCAGTTCCCTTTTTTTATTTATTTTGAATAACCTGGCTTCACGTGTGCATCCAAGCCCACCTATTGCCTGAAATACAGGTGGGAATGTCAAGGTCCTGTTTGCAAGATACAGCCGGTGCCTACAGCTACAGGTTTATGTGTCAGGGGGACTAAGCTGTACCTGAACCGTGTATGCCAGAGGAGCACGTATGATGCACCTGCCTTCAGCTTTTCTTAATCTCCGGACACAACCAAGGAGACTGAGATTGTTCTTTGTAAGAGCTGGAGTCAACACAGTCACCAATACATGTGCAATATAAGCAAATAAAATTACATCTAAATTTCTCCAAGTTATAGTTAGATGTTTGTACAAGTTTAGACAAAAATATATCAGGACTACAATGCAATGTTAAGAGGGACTGAGACATAGACAAAAGCAATTTATCACACATTCTGTAGCAGCATTTGGATCTATATTCATGGCGAGGAAACACAAAGCATCTCCCTGGCCTATAACACCAAAGCATGAGAATCTGCACCTTAAAAGGTTTAAGAGATGAAAATTTCTGATCACAGTCATAGTATATTCTTCAAGGTGAGCGGAAAAGGTACACAGTGCCATCAAGCACCACCTATGATAGGATAGAAAGCAGCTGAGTGATTGCCTAGGGTCTCTGTGGACCAGCAACAAGATAATATAATCCATACAATTCTCCCCAAAGAGATGCTTAGTTTGCAGCTCATTCCTACTGTTCAACACAAGATTGAAAATTTCAATCATTTTATCCTCGAGTCTTATCCCTTTCTTACGCTACCACAGTGTACTGTAAGTGCAAAACATTCAAGTCTGGAACAAAAGAAAAATGAAGCGCTTAATGTCTTGTTCTTTGACGTCACTACTCAGTAAGATAAGTCAACGTAATTTACTCTAATTGCCCTGCATAGGGAGCCAGAATCCTCTCCACACATTATGAAAAAAGCGAGCTGTAATGCACACACTGACATCTAAACTCAGCCGCAATGTCTTTGGCTTGCTTATCGCAATTTTTTTAAAGCATCTCTTTGATGTGAGGAAAAGACAAAAAATTTAGGCAGAATGTAATGAAAGCTAAATGCTAAAGAGGAAAACATGCCTTCAACCTGAAAATGTCATCAGCGTAAACAAAGAGTCCTGTTACACAAATTTAAGCCAAAAGTTGCCTGTTGCATGCTGTCATTCTCTAGTTCATGTTGTTTGCAGGAATTATTATTTTGTTTGAAGCTTTGGTTAATCTCAAACAGATGACTGCACATTAGACTGAGTCTGTTTGTTGTGATTTCTAGAAAGAGTTTAGCAATACCTGCTGAACACTTGCAGCGTAATTTAAGAAGCAGGATGTATGTGAACAAAGAATATGTGTTTAGTGTTACCTCCAGTATTTTGCTTCTGCCCTCTAAGCTTGAATAGCAATTAGGATCATGCTTCTGTATAATTTGTTGTACTTTCAAGCATGTGCGGAGCTTTTTGAGGTGTTTGTGAACAGACTTACATGTATCCAATAGAATTACTTTAGCCATATTCTACAGATGTGTGTTCTTGATTTCTAAGCCCATAGCGTCAATGACAAACTTCCTATTAATAAGAGATAAAGCTGAACCAGTACTGGTGACCTTGTAACTGTTGGTACTTTCATTAGCCTTATACTATAATATAAACATACAGATATAAATGTTTAATCATGAACTGGGAAGCTCGGATTGCTTTTAGCATTTTTAACATTTAGCATTATCCATTTTTATTAGTTGGCAAAGATGTAAAACAAATCAGAGGTGCACGTTTTTTTGGGTTAATTTGTTTGTTTAGTTCTTTGTTTTTTTTTTGTTTTGTTTTTGTTTTGTCCAGTAACGCACCGCATGTTTATATTTTGCACAATTTGATTCTTTGATAAATCCTCTTGGCAAAATCTACATACAAAACCCAAAGTCCCGCATTCTCTCTGGATTTGCAAAGGTTTCCTATAGGATTTAGATCTGGGGATCTTAGTCTAGGAAAGCACTTTATGTCAATTTTATCTACATATAGAGCGTCATATCCAGCTTTTGGAGGCGATACTGTTCCATTTTCAGTTGTTCCTAGCAGAGGTCTGCAATTTTTTATATTTAGTTTCCTGGTACTTAAACAGAGTTCATCATATCAATGTTCATAGAAGAGATCATCCAACAAGCTGCTTTGAGATTATGCTAATCAAGTAAAATATGGGTTTATTGCAAGGTTTTTTTCCACATCTTATTTAAGTAGCCCGAACATTTGGAGAATACTGTATCTACGCAAATTAGTAATATATTTTATAACTGCTAAATATTTAAACTTTTTGAAGATACAAAAAAATTGAAGATACACAAAAATAAGATAAAATGTCAGTAAGATGGAAGAAAAGCCATTTGATAAATAATGTCATCTATCTGCTTTTACAACCTTTCTTATGTTTGTCAGGAAGTTTTAATTACAAATGTAATTGGCCGTTACTCAATATGAAGAGAACCTTCAACTGGGGTTTAGTGAAAAACACTCTATATATGGTTTTTAAAAGGTCAATTTTTATGTTTAGATTAACAGATCCATCATGCTGAAGAAAATGACCTCATAATAACAGGTTATACATTAAATAGGTTACCAAGATCAAGACCTGTTTGTACATCTGAAAAGTTGGTTGGTTAGTACATGCTACATACCAGTTACATTAAATCTGAAGGCATGTAAAACAATTTGTTTGTAAGCAAATCTGTATTTGTAAATTGCTGAATAGGGGGTGCCTTAAATGATTGACACCAAGCTGTCCAAGTTCTGCAAGACTAATGCCCAAGACCATCAAACAGTTTACAGAATATTAAAAAAAATGTGTTGAGGATCAAATTTTCATCCCATATTAATAATACTGAGGTCATTCTACAGTGATTCAATTTGAAATGAACTCAGCAAACTAATCTAAATATTTTATATTTCCCCAACACAATGCCAGGAATGAAAAGACAAAACAGGAGCTGGCAATCTAAATAGACAAATCTATTTCTTTCGAGAGCATTCTCCTAAAACTGTTACAGAGAGAGGGGTTTAACAGCTTGACAGATGAAGAAGGTAGACGACATGCATTGTTCATGGTTGGCTGAGTAAGAAACAAAGCCACCGTGTATTTAGTGGGCAAGAAGGAAATGCCTGCATTTGACTTGTCACTAAGAAAACAAAAAAAGTCCTTCTGGCTCTTTGGAAAAAGCATAAAGAATAGGAAAATAGCAGAGCAGACCACTGATATGAAGTCTATTCAATTAAATTCAAAAGGGCGGGAAACACCTCAGGCAAAGCAATAGAACATGCGCATTTTAATGTTTAAAATCAATAGCAGGACCAGACTTCAGAGAATCATCTGTGTCAGCCAATAAATAAGAAATATTTTGGTGATAACAAAGCAAAAAATGCATAAATATGGTCATTAAAAAAAAAAAAAATTCTAATAAACACTGAAGAATCTGATTTAAAGTCTATATGTTTGTCTAAAAATTCTTTATTTATACCTGACAGATAAATTCATTGACAAAACTTCCACAGATAGACTGTAATGAGGAATATTCATGAAGGATTATTATGATTAAGGTTTGCCAGAGCATCTCAAGCTGTGCTCCTTCACTTAGAGGTGTGACAAAGAGGATAATATGACAACAGTGAACTGTGCCTCTGGCAAAGATTTAGCTCTAAACATTGCTACTGCCATGTTTGTTCCAATTACTAAGAAGCCCAGAGCCTTAAAGTTGTATTGACTTCTGCCAGCGAGAAACATGAAATTAATCAGACAGAGCTGCTGGAGCAGTGTGGTCTGGCAATGGGTTGGTGGTCAGTGGAAATTGGTATTTACACTTTTACTGAGAGTTTGAGGGTGGCTTAAAATAGGGAACATTAAGAGAAGGACAGTCTTAAAAAAAAAAAAAAACTTTAACTAGCAACACAAACAAAAAAGGGAAAAGAACTACGTTAAACAAAGAACGGGTTTTATGTACAACTGAAATGTAAGTGAAACAACTCCACTTTTGATTAAACATTTAAAGTTAAAAGTTATATATCAGAAAATGCTTGTTTCTTTTTCAACCAAAATTTAATATCTATTAACAACTAATAGCAAGGTCTTTATTTCCATGTGTCATTACAGCATCACAGACATTAATTGAAGTTTTTTAAACTTTTATTTATTTATATATTAATGAAATGTATATTGAAAATGAACCAAGTGATCGAATTTCTCTTACACTTTAAACTTACATTAAACCCCAATGCTGCTAACAGTCCAAACCTCAACCTACAACTTGCTACTTGACTACCGCTAGTCTGATGTCTCACGGGTAAATTATTTATGCAATATTTCTTGGAGGTTTAATTTAAAATAGAAATGTCAGAATTCTGGTGCCCCAAGCGGAAAATTACACCAACACACTTTGCAGGAAAGTTGTTGTTTTTTTCCACTCAGAAAGGTAAAAATTCAGAGTATAAAGTGAATGAAAAACCAGCAAAAGTCAAAACGCAGATAAAATTTGAAAATTTGTTATCAAAGATCACTCTAAAAGATTTCAGGCAGGTCTGAATCATTACATGCAAACTATAAATTACTGAGGAAGGAATAAAAACTGTAAAACTATAACATCACTGACTTGACAGACCATCCTTGTTGGCTCAAATATCAAATACAAGATTATTTAAGCGTTGCAACTCTTTGATCACACTTTTACACTTTTTGCATACAGATTCTTGCGTCCCCTTTATCTCTTAGGATAGGTTAAGAAATGTGTCTATAGTCATTTATAGATCATATTAAAGTATGTTTTATTTGGAAAAACTATAAAACAAGCCCCCTAAATGGCACACAGTTCCAAACTCCCTGCAACGAGGAAAAACACTCTGCCATCTATTACTGAATCTATTTATTCACAGAATTCCTTCTAACATCACTTCAACTCCAGTGTACCTTTCTGTAAACATATTGATATTAATGTCATGGGTAAGATAACTGCATCTAAAACAAGTAGAGTATTAAAAAATAAAATCTATGTTAACAACTTATTTTGTATTCTTTTTAGAAATAAGTTGCAACATATGATGTGGCAAAATAAGATCAACCTCACAATTAGGCAAGTTTCTCGTAGGAGCTGTAAATGATGTGTTATATTGCACCAATAATATCCCTGTAAAGCTAAGTGGCTCTAAAAGTCCATGAGCAACTGTATCATGTGCACAGTTAAAGTCGAATAGATAACAAAAGTCCTCAAACAGCAATGTTCTCTCTATAATACCTCCTAAATATTTGATTTTTATGGTAGATAATAAGGACAAATGGAAAACTTGCGTATCTGGGAGGCACAATGGCCTCATAAAAGCAGATGGTCACCCAAAGAGTGAAGTTTTAGGGTTGTTAATGTCACATAAGGGCATTAATGCTCAGGATCTAACAGATGTCGCAGGAGCAGGGCAGACAATAAAAGTCTCATCAGAGTCTTTATGATGTCATTGATCAACATCCTCACATCCGAAAGGATTTTCTGCTTAACACATGAGTACCGAATCAGTTCTATTAAGAGTTTTTACGCAAAATGCCAAAAAATGATCTGCGCGCTTTAACAGTCTGATTTCTTGGGCTCAATCCAGTGCAGATTATCAAAATCATCAGTCTGGTGTAAGATTTTCCTACCTCTTTGGCACCAACTTTAAGACGTTTATGAAATATTTGCCATCTTCGTAATTTGACCTCACTCGTTTCACATTTTAACACCTGCCACGACGAGACGCAAAGGCACACAACGAAAGCGTGATCATGAATTTATGAAGAGGTCTTTCAACATGCAAAAACAAACCAACAAGCCTGAAGGAACACCCTTATTCCCATCGAGCAATCGCGGCAGCAAAATTGTCAGGTTTAAAGTAAACACTCGAGCGGTGATTGGAGCCTGCTCTCACAGAGCCACTGTTTCAAAATCCAGCTGAGAGCTGGATCCAAAGGAGCACAAAAACTGGAAGTAGCTCACTGCGGCACTCTTGTGTTGAGATATACAAGCAAGATATTAACAAAGTGGTTCTGTGTGATGCATCCCTGCCCCAATGCTCAGTGTTGATAAATGATCAGTCATTTACTATGGAGAACAAGGAATCGCATGCTCAAAAGCAATTTATAATACATGATTAAGAGCTTACAGGGATCTTCAGCTTTGCAGCAGCATTAAACAGTTCTTGTAGAACAATTTATGAGGTTAAATTTTAAAAAAGTTAACAAAAAGACAAAGCGTGACTAATAGAAATCTAAAGCCTAGAAATCAATCCAATGACACCTGAATGAAAACACTAATGTTAATGTACCAAAATGGGGTTTAAATTGCTTTCAAACTTCACAACAACAGATGCACTTTTATGCTAATTTAAAAAAAGTCAGCTTTTTGCTTAATTCAGATTCATTAAATTGAAGCCGTAACAAATGTAGTGGGGATTATGCTAGCCAGTCCTGCTTACATGCAGAAAGAACTCAGAGGACAATCACAAGCGATACAAATAGATTTAAAACAGGTGTAAAAATAACTAAAATGAGAGACAGCAGCAGTGATATACCTTAAAAAATAAGAAATGTAACCTTGAGAGAAAACCTTTTGTGTTTTCTGTTTTGGGAGGAAAACCTGCTTGTAAAAGTTTTTCTGGTGAGCCAGTAACTTCAATCAATCAATTATATTACTTGTATTTCTAATTGTTGTAACTGCACTAATTCAACAAATATATTTTATGTGTGCTGCAGATAAAATACATAACGGGTGGAAATATGCATCCCTAAGTAGAGATACACAATGGATGGATGGATTCTGCTATTAAAGACTGCAAAACATTAGGAGTAATGTTACTTTTAAAGTTTTGGTCACTTTCCCCTGAAATGATTAGAAACACAACATAAAGAGTGCTTCAATCTCTTAGTTATTTTTTTTTACTATAAAGGAATAGGCCATCAAGAGAGAATGGATTTTGCCAGGAAATAAAGTCAGCCTACAGGACTGTCTATATGACATATTGTGACTTCAGAAATTACGTATCTGTCCTGAATTTGAATAAATATTATATTCAGGCTAAAGTTTTTTGTTTTTTTTTTGTTTTTTTCTAGCAGATCCTAACTGTGACAGCTGTGGTGAATGCTTATCTACTAATTGCAACATGAGCAAGCAGAGAAATAAAACTGCATGACCTCTTTACTTTACATAATGCTATAGATTGTGCCTTATTTCATAAAACACTGAATTATGAAGAGAATCCTAAAAATGTTCTCATCTTAAGAATACATGCAAAGTACATTTAAGAGACATTCACGCCGCGAGAACCTTTTCACAGATCATGTTTTTCAGCGACAACATAAATAAGTGCCAAAATGTAAATGAAAGCAAAATAAGAAGTGGCTGTTTACACTTTTGTTTTGTTTCGACATGATTTAGCCCCATCTATGTTGATTTTTACTCTGACCAGCTTTCCTGCCTTGATATAGATAATAATCTCCATAGCATGATGCTGCAACCTGTTTCATCATTCTTATTGTGACTCATATATGAGGTTAACGTTCCAAAAACACACAACAGCTTTCCTCAGAGTGATCAACACCATTAGATGGATAAAGTAAACTTATCAATGTGGACGAGGTACAAAATTCATGCTATTTTTCTGTTTTACAAAGTGGGAGAAAATGAGAAAACAGATAGGAATTATTATTTTCAACCTCCCATCTGATGTTGGTAGTGTGATATCAGTCTGAAACCCCCATCTGTAAATTACAGTCAGTGCCATAAGCAGCTATAATCTCTTTCGTCAAGCCACATTAAAAAAATAACTTTCAAACTTTTTAGGGCACCAGTCAACCAATACTAAAACAGTAGTAAGTCAAAAGCACAAATATATCAGGATTACCACAACAGGAAATAGACATTCTTGTTTTTGTGCATTGGGTCCTGTGTTGGTTATTAAAATAATTGTCAGTAAATAGTAAGATACTCACAACAACCATTTATTTAAAATGAAGTGAATGGAGGGTTAGGGTTGGGCTTTCGAAATGTCAGCTTTGGTATCATCTCTCTTAATCTTCCAATAAATAACCTTTCTTCAGAGGTTTTTCCAGAACCAGCTGCTTCTACAGAGCATTTGAAACCAAATCTGCAGAAACCTATTGTCTCCACTTGTTTTTGCGGCGTACTCATGATACCCAGTTCAAAGTTTTACAGAGTTCCAGCATTTAATCTCTGAACAGTAAGCCTCTTCCAGGCTTTTGTTCTCAAATCTCATTGTTTCACAACAGGATGGAGGAACAAGTATCCACATCTGCCGTCTCAATGGCTATGGATAGTGAGATTCACAACAGTGTCACCTCACCTCTGAGGGAGCCGAGTCAGTGAACAGAACTCTGGCAGAAGGGACCAAAATACCAACAATCTAATTGCCCTGGTGAAGCTGTTTGTGGATATTTGCTCTCAGACCCATTTTTCTTTCAGCACTGAAGGAAAAAACTGCTGCCGATGGCAAAGCATCCCTTAAACCTCCCTCAGCTCTCAAAAAGCTCCAAGCAGAATGATGGCTGCAAAACACTAGCCAGAACGATTAGAGTGGGGTTCAGGGCTTCTTCAGATTAAGAAGCCTGTATGTCAACAAATTCAAAGGAATGACAGTCATCCTTGAAAGGAGTAGAAATGCAACTGCAATAGAAAAGGCTGAGGCAGAGAGAAAAGCTGTATATTAAGTTTTTCACAGATAAATACTTGAAATAGCCATCAAACCACGTTAGAAATTCTAATTTGTACCTCTGAGTGAGCATGTAAACAGATGCTGCAATGTATATCTTGTATTTTTTTACAGCTTTGCTCCTTATTACAACCTCAGGGAAGACACTTTGCTCTCCTAGAGAATGCAAAAGATGAATATACCTGTAGTTTTAAACACAATAACAATGGTAATAAAGACAAAGAAATGGCAAGTTAAGATAATTGATTTGTAGTCATTTGTGTTTATCAAATAACTATAGGACAAATAGATGTAAAGTTCTTAAATATTAGAAAATAATTTACATGCTAAGTAATGCCACAGGAGATTAGTACAAATTAGTACTTGCTGTAAGAGAAACTTACATTTCTGATTTACACTTTTGTTTTTCACATTAAAACAACATCTGGAGATTTTAATGACGGTTTTTACCCTCCACAAAGCTACGTTTAATTTCTTACTTCTCTGCCAAACACAAACAATGTAATATGGCAAGATCTTTCAGAGAACGTTTCTTTATAAAAGTTTGCATTCCAATTCTTGTATTTAATTTTTTTATTTGTTTGTTTTTTCTTTCTTTTCTTTCTTTCTTTAAAGCATTGCTAAGCAGAAAGTCAATCTGCAATCTACCATTAAGTTCAACAGGTGACAACATGACATCTTTAACCGTCTGTAATAAATATGATAGAAATAAATGTGTGTTTGAATAAAGTTATAATTAAACATATAGACAGAGAAACAAGTCTGAACCATGTTCTTAGAGAACGTGTTTCAACCAGATATTTCCCAAAATAACTGTCAACAACTCTTTCTGCACATTAGCTTTATACACCTTTAGTTATGTAAAAGTTTAACAACAGTTTGTAACTAAATTCCAAACACTGACCTACAATAAGGATGATAAAGAAAAAGCTTTAACATATATATGTCGACTTCAAGGTCTAATATACGTATATAGTGAGAGATAGGTAGATAGATGGTAGTGACACGATGATGCACTTATCTTGCCTTATATCGTTACTATATGTTACTATGGAGAACGTTACCGGGCATACGTTTGGTCAGTTAATACCAACTGAGTCTCATTTAAACCACAGCCTGCCTAATCAGTGTTTTTGACCATGTCCAACCCTTACTGACAAAACTTCAGATAGATCCTCTACTAGCTGAGTATTGCGTGCTTACTTGATTTAAGACACAAAGGTTAAATCCTCTTAAACCGGAGATTCTACTCCAATGAGCAAATCATATTTAAATAGAGTAATTCAGTATGATGAACACAAATGAGTAGGAGGTTACTTTCAAGGATGTACAGACAACAAATTTGCGACATTTTAACCTTTTTTTTTCATTTATAACCTTTGAGAGGAAAAGGGGATATGATGAGGTCCACGCAGAAGAACCTAAGAAAGTGCCTGGTGAAATTATACGCTTGTTTTTACATTTACTTTACGTGCCACATGCCAGTCTTTTTCAAGACATCAAGAGTCAATTTTATAGATGTCAGAGTTAGCAGCTTAAGTCCCTCTCTTCATCCCCTAATTGGCTTATCTGTTTATTCTGCACAGTACTTACTGACACGCTCTCTGTTGCCAACCACAGGAGAATACTACGAGTAACACCACCTTTTACCTCTCATCTCATTCTTTAAACAACAGCTGTACTGCTCTAAGGTCCACTGCAATTAGACTCATATCAGTCTCTATTTGATTCAAAGTCAGTCAATATCTTTCATCTCAGGTGGATATTGCAGTTCAAGTTTTCCTTAATTAAGGAAATCTTCAAAAAACTGTGCTTTGCACTTGGATCTCATAGCTTTGGTACTTTTATTGTTTGGAAAAACAGCCTTAACACATTTGTTTATGTCAAGATGCATGGATGATAACCTTGAAGGCTCAACAAAACAAGTGGTGATGCAAAGAAAAGTTTATACGTTTGGAGTTTTCTCATAATTAACACACATAACAAAACATTTAACAAATAGCTTGACTGATTTTGGAAGATGTCCCCACATTGTTTTAGCTATTTACAAAGACTGAAGTATGAAGTTTATTCAGTTGGGAAACAAAATATAGGACTGATCCTTGTTAGCACACACTGTAAAACGTCCTTGTTGTCTGTGATGTGCTTTTTTAAACAAACAAACCTCCCTGCAATCTGAAAATCACACCAAGTTATTTTGCACTGGTTTTTAGCTAAATCGCAAGAAAGGCTCAAATCTGCTTGTAACAAACACCTACACGTTCAGAAATAGCTAATCATGCCGTCAACTCAAAGTGGATTTATTGCTATTTCTGATTCAGTGCATCAATCTTTCGTATTCATTAAGCAAAAGTTTTTTGTTAATGTCTTAAACACAATTTCTGACATTAGTGTATATAACTCAGACTGTTGCCAGAAAATAATTTATAAAAATATGGAATCTTTTGAAAGTTGCTAAGTTCACTTCAAATACAAATAACTTTTTTTTGTTCACTTTTCTTTCATATTGAAGGACAAAACAATTTGTCATCGAAATATAAGTATTTCTTATTTTATAAGGCAGTCCCAATGCTTAAATTTAATTTCAGCATAACATTTATCTTTAGGTAAGTAATTACTTTGCCAGAAGGACAAGGCTACCCATCTGATTTTGTAACCTTAATAAATACCACAAGGGAAAACCAGTTTGGCAGTCCATACACAATGATAAATAACAAAAGAGACACTAATTAGGGAGTTCATAAGGTTTTTACGGGAGTTAATATGAGATGGTGAAATAGGTCAAATCCCAGTTTACTCTTTCCCCTTATCCTTCAGACTAACCCATAAAGTTGTTCATATGAACTGATAGCATAATACTCTGTATTTTAGGAGTTTTAAAAAGAACATCAGTAATTTTTCTCTGAAAATAAATCAAAAAAACGTTTATTACCCTAAACTAATCTTGGAGGGCATAGCTGGGATAATGCTATTTCGCTAATTGTTAGGAAACTATTGCTAAACTACTACACTGGCAATACAGACTGATGATAATGAATTTGTTTGTGTTTTGAAGACCAAAATAACAAAAGGATACACTAATAAGGAGATGATGCACAAGTACTATGTGTGTGGCCGTCAAACACACACACCCAATAACAAAAAGATAATTACATTTGTAAGTGAAAATAGGCTTAGGGAGTTCTACTTACATTTTAACTTACACTATAGTTATGCACAGCTAAATCACTGGATTAGCAATGCTTGCTAATCTTTAGAGAGTATCTTTACAGATATATACTTGTATATATATATACATATATATATTTGGATATATATATATATATATATTTGGATATATATATATATATATATATATA
>JAVLVB010000735.1:1763510-1793386 GCA_032876305.1 Orestias chungarensis
TATATATATATATATATATATATATATATATATATATATTATATATATATATATATATTATATATATATATATATATTGGCGGCTCACCAGACTTCCAATCCATGGCTCATGGGTTCAAATCCAGCCCAGGGCAAAAATACACCACAGCATCCAGTGTGGGTCCTTAGGCAAGACCCTTTGAGCTACTGCCTACCTGGCGCCTGCGAAATTGCTGCCTCGGTGTGGTTTACACCAAAAACAATTTCCTACGGGATCAATAAAGTATACATTATTATTATTATTATTATTGTTATATATATATATATATATATATATATATATATATATATATATATATATATATATATATATATATATATATATATATATATATATATATATATATATATATATATATATCCAAATCAGGTAAACTGGGAAGTGTTTATATATTAGTATACATTATTCATTTGATCTTCTATTTTAATTACCTAATTATGTTTTTCTTTTTTTTCTTTTTTTCTTTTTTACTAAAGACTGAAGTAGCTACTTTGCACATCTGAGGGACTAAAACCAGTCGGCTGCTGGACAACTAATCACCTGAAATAACTCATCATTTAAGTTTCAAACAGGACCATAAATAACGTTTCTAGCTCATAAAAAATGCAATAAGAGGTTTAACAGCTGTGTTTTTTGGGGGATTTTTCAGCATTTTTTCTGCTGAGTATCCTGTACACTTCAATGAAAACACTAAAAAAGACTTCAGCACAAAGACTAAGAAGTAAACCCAGAAGAGGAAACCAGAGAACAATTCACACAGCTCCACTTCAGATGTTATGAATGTGTTGTAATAAGAATTCTTCTTATTTTATAACACACACAAAAACGTTCCCCATGCAATCCTGTAAAAACGTCAGATTGACGAATGGCACACGCTGTGTCTTCGGGCTTGCTCGTTTTTTGACTGAAACAGGTTTTCAGGCTATGCGGCAAGAACCGGCGCTAATCTGCACAACCTCTTCACACTTCTTCAGCTTGTGTCAACAGCACTGCAAGTCAGTTAGCCATTCATATGCTGCTACAGATGGTCCCATCTTTCTTCCTCAGCTCCGTGGCTGACATGATTCATGGGGCTGTGTGTCTTGATTTAGGGTCTCTTTCATATTTCTACACGCCCACGGCAGAGGAGAATTTCTCTAAGACACCCCTGAGGCAATGACCCTGGTCTGCCTGGCCTGTCTGCCTGAGAGAAATGTAAAGAGAGCTCACCTGAACAAAACTGTGCTCAACACAAGGGTCTCACGCATGCAAGCAGACACACAGACATGTAAATGAAATGCACATTTCCACTGGAGTGAAGGTGCACACACAATGTCAGCCAAGGCAAAGTTTGTTTGATTTTCCTCGAAAGTTTAGCTTTAAACTTAATAGCAACTCAATGCAACAACAACAGCGCCCAATCTTCTCTTTTATGTTTCCTGCAGCCATAACCCTATTGTAAGTTCTCCACCTGAAGGAAATTGAATACACAAATCATTAAAATTTGATGTAATTGTTTACTTAGTCATAGTTAGTTGCATTTGTATCGCAAAAAAACAACTTCACAAGTTTCCCTTCTCATGTTCAACAAAGATTTTCCACCAATTTGCCCTCTTTGGGCTTCAGATTGCCTTGTCAGAAAGAACTATTCCGCAAGACTTTGCACGCTCTTCCTTATCGCTGCCAGTAAATTACCTCAGGATCTGATACAGGCTGCCGAGACTCCACTCAGCAGACATGGAGAAAAAGAAAAAAAAAATAGGATAGTGTAAAAAAGAAAAGAGTGAGAGGAAGAAATGAAAAGTGTCAAGACATGACAAGAGCAAGTGTGGCCCCATGGAGAGGGATTTCAGTTGCTCTCAAAGGCCATCCGATGTTATCTAAAGATCATCTACTGTCGCCAACTTACGCCTTTTTACACTGCGCTCAACCAAGAGAGTCAAGCGCCTGTCAATCAACACTTTAATAACCTGCAGGCACCACAAAGAGGCTTTCGTTTCCAAATGTAATCAATCTGAAAGACAATTCCCAACAAACTAAAGCCGCCCAGCAAAAAAGGCGTTTTGCTTTAAAGAATATGGGGATAATAGATGCAGTGTGTCCAAAAACAAAATCACTTCTAGGAAGATAAAATTTAATTAGTCATTACTTCTCTCTTTTTTTTACTTCATTCATCTTGTAAATTATAAACACAACAAATTACTACTTTGTTTGATAAATTTAACTCAGGTATAACCTTTTTAAGTAGCTACAAACTTCTTAAGGAAGACATTTTTTTGCTCGTTTTCCTGTTTTCTAATTCTTATACAATCATAAATTGGTCATTTGAACAATAAAAAAAAAAAGAAAGTGACATGAAAAACTATGCACGGAGGGAAAGACTAATGCATCGCTTATTTAATCAACATTGACATGTGCTACACAAGAAACAGGTGTTCATAAAAATAAAAATAAATTTTTATTTTTTTTTATTTTCTTTACCACAGGTGACCGGTGTCTTATCGCTCTACTCACCCAACCTGTTCCGGGGATCTCAGAAGTGACATCTGAGACTTGTGGCTTTAATAGCTTTAGGGTGTGAAGGTATGATTCAACTCTCAGCATGTCATCTGGATGCAGGCAGCGCCTTTTCACACATGCCGCAGGGGGGGCTCGCACCAGGCCGTGGACGTGCCTCCACTTCACTCTTTTGCATTGTGTGGAATGGAAGCAGGTCCAGCGTGGCGGAACCGAGCAGATGGTGAACGTATGTGGCACTCGTGCATGTCATCATCACCTTCATTAGCTGAAGGTGACATATGACATCATCTGGCCTAGGTGCGTACTGAGTGAGAGAGAGAAGGAGTAGTTTTCTTATTTTTACTTCTTTTTTTATTGCAGCACGGTTCAAGGTTGTTTATGGTAGGCATTGTGAGTAATCACAGAGTTTCAACTCCCACACATACACACCTTCCACAAGCTTCCTCAAGCCTCCCTCATTCTCACCTCCTCCCAACATTAAGGTAAATAAGGGCTTCCAGCAGAGAGCCAATGAGCACGGGCCACTGAGCAGAGATGCATGTTTGTGTTGCCTTCCTCCCAGGACCTGGCTCGTTTATCTTGGCTGTCAAGTAAAGGGCAGACTCAGAGAAGGTGAAACTTTTTTTTTTTAATAAGGCCTCCTTGATTTCTATAGAAAGTATAGCAAAACATTACAGAGACATTGATAGGAAAGCAAAGTCTGATCTTGGGGCATCCTGTGACGTGCCACTTTGCTGGCCAAGACATTCGTGTTTACATCCTGGAAATCACAAAGCCATTTAGATTCATTTTCAGGGACCCACCAGGCTTAGACCTTTTACTGAGGGAGGTAAGATTAATGAGAACATATTCACAGCCAGCTTTCAGCTTAGGTCAGGAACTAAAAGGGAAGGTTTCACTTATAAAGAGGTGCTGACTCTTCTGTGGGTACAAATCCCTGATAAAGGCAGAAAAGACCTCCAGCGACTGCCAGGCTTTTTTTTTCTGATAAGGAAATGATACTTCCTGAATGCACTATTTAAAGAAAGAATGAATGATAAGGCTTAGATTTAGCAACCACAACTTTTTTTGTGAGGTTTGAAAAAAAATTAAACAGAAAAACAGAAAACAGGAAAGTAAACTTATCACCTAAAGCTGCCACTTTTTTCCCAATGAGAATTATCTACATGTGCACAGCCTTCTCCAGGCCAAAAGAGTATAAAGAAGAGACAAATGACACTTGTAATGAAAACTTAATGACTACCACATTTTTTACTTGTGGCAGTAAACGAGGAGAATGTGCAGTTAACAAATGAGAGGGAAAATTAAAGCGAGCAAAGGTTCTGCATGCTCTGTCAGAAGGCTGCAGCTAGGAGATAAACTATGACAATGATACAAAGATACACCGGCCATTGTTTTTGGCCATGGAGAGAAATTAAGTCTGTTCTGGAGCCGAACTCAACACAGTCATGGACAACATGTAGCCATAACGTCGACAGGAAGGCGGCCTTGATGAGATACCCCATCAGTCTAATTCATGTGCAGACAGGCAAATAGTTACTCTGGGTGAGTTTTGACTTCATCGTCAGCCTTTCAGCTTTTGTTCTGTATTCCTCTCAGCGTTTTGATTGCCTCCGTGTAGCAAAGAAAAATATACACTGAGGCAAATCTTTATTCTATTCACCAAACAAAACAAGAAAATAAATTCACCAGCTTTATTGTGGAGGTCCATTACTTAAATTGTCCTATTTGTTTGTTGTTTACTGGTTTGCAGCAACCGCACAGTTAAAATTATTTTGGGTAAAATGCTGCTATAAAACCAGCATTGCAGTGTCCTTGCAATTTAATCGCAACACTGGTTCATTCTGTAAGGGTAATTTCTGACAAAACAAATAGATTTGGCTCCCTCTGAGTTTCCCATTTATGTCCGAGCTACATAGAAACACTACTCCGAGGGGGGGAATTAGAATGTGTTGCTCAGCGCTGGATAGAGGCAGGCCGATGTCATTTCTGAAGGTGTGCTCTCTGACAGCTCAGTTGCGTACAATAAGGCCCTGGATGTTAATCTCCGCCTGCTCCAGATGCTGCAGGCGGACCTCCAGCTTGAGGTGGTAGAAGTGTGATTTGCACGGGGATTGGTGCTCGTGAAGCAAAAAGGGAGTGGAGTCACTGAAAAATTAAATGGGACCATACAGACACACGCATATACATGTACCACCTGCCACCCGCTGGCTCTGAATTCACTGTGTCCCCTGCACGGGGCTCTCACTGGCAGTCGTTGAAGCAACATCAGGGATAATATCTGAGCACAAATAAATGAAATCTCCCTTTGGCGGCGGGTGAGATTGAAAATGTATCTGCTCAGAGCAATCATGCATTATACAAGGACGTGGGGCTGAAGCAAGCGGACGTACGTGTGCGTGCAGGGGCTCACACATCCACACGACGGTACAAGAGGGACTTATGAACTCAATTTAGTCAGCCAGACAGAGTTCTTGATTCTGTCACTTGGGATAATCGTCAGGATGTGGCACTCTGACCAAACCCCTGCATCTAAAACCCAGGCAGGATATAAGGTCATGTTGGAGTGGAACACTAGCCATGCAGCACCCGGACCTCAAGTGCACCAGTGGTTTTGTGGTTATCTGCAGCTTCCAGCTGTCGCAACACAAAGCTTTTCAAGAATGTCCGCTCTGCTCTTCCTCCGCTTCTCATCTTTCTCTTTCTCTAAATTGCAACTGCTCAATTAGCCCACCCACTTTTGTCCTCTTTAAAATGTCTAAATTTTTTCAGGACTCTCTTGAATTATACATTGTACTAATTGCAAAAATACAAAAATATCTGCTGAATATACAATTGGAATTGAGGAGGGTGGAAACTATTAGTTAATGAAACATGTTTTATCTCTTTTTCATTTGTTGGAGAGGAAACAACTCTCTTGTATTCTTGCAAGAGCATGACTAAGAGGATAGCTATGCATAATATATCTGACAGTGAATGTTTAAAAGATTATTTACCTCCGTTTAAAATTAGGTCAGTTCATAATCTGCAAAGGAAAGGGTGGAAGAGGTTGTGAGGCATGATGTTCTGTGTATCTGTTTATCACTTAAATTTTGTTTTCCGTCAGTCAGTCTCAGGAACAACATGGATAAGAACAGCGCTGCGTGGCATACATCATCAAAACAGATGCAGAGGAACAGCGGAGTGATACCAATATGCCATTTGTCTATGCCCTAAGTGTCTGAGTGTAATCCAAGGTGCAGAGCTCCACCTATTGGTGCAGGAGGGTGGCAACAGGTCCAACGCAGCCGTTTAGACCAAGCATGTTGATTTATGACCGTAATGACCACAGTCAATTTGCAGAATGTAGCACCACAGTTCCCCAGAAGGTTTATTAATAGATGAAGAGTCTGCCACATGCACATGCTAAACAAACACAACCAGCTGCGATCATGTTGAATTGAGGCTTTTGCATCTGTAGGGTTCTCTGAATGGACAAGCACGTTGAGTTTAACAGTAGGCAATTATTTCTACCCATAGCGTCTGCTGGAAATGATTCACAGAGCTCCTGCTGTTAATAGCACATTCAAATAAAAAGCAACTTTATTAATCCAACATTCTTTTGTGCAGGACTTTTGTTTTTCACAGCTCAATCTTACATAATATTTGAAAAAAGAAGTTGAAAACTTACAATTATAACACACATAAGATCGGGAAAAAGCTTTGAATTCTAGCAATTTTAAAGCATCCTAGTAAAAGGATGAGAAAAAACGAATTTTTAGCAACATATTTATACATACTAAAGTTTATAAACAAAAAAAAACATTGTCATATCTTTAGGTTTTTAGGTCTGCAGCTCATATAGTGGCAGAGTACATGATTTACAACACCCCAATCTAGTCTGCAATGTCTACAAATAAACTAATTACGGCAGCTCTTATTTATTTTTTATCTTTTCCCAGCATTTAGTAATAAACAAGTGGTCAGGTATTGAAACCCACTTCTGTAATCTTTTTTCTAATAGCAGACCAAAAGTCAGAATACTTGAATACCATGTGTGCATAATATTAATAAACCCCAAAACTACCATGAAGGTATATTTTAACACAGCTTGTCAAAAAAAATACTATTAGATAGCATTAAATAAGTATTTTAGGGTTTGGATATATTTCAGGTTGCTAAAGACACAGAAACGCATGGTGTGAAAACTGATGTACAGTCGATTTAGCGGCCAGAAGGATCCTGGCTTCATGACCACATATCCCTGATAACCGTTCCTGTGTTTCTGCACATAGAGCAGAGCAAAAAGAGATAATATTAAATGCAATAGACTTGTTTACTTTAATAAAATTAATGGAAATGTAATCATCTGTGTTTTCTACTATTTAGTCCACAGAATCACGAATTGTGAGGGTTTTTTTCTTTTTTTTTCTTTTTTTAAGAAGTAGTTAGAGTTCAGGTTTAAAATTTTAGGCTTACTTTTTTTTTTAAATACATTAATCATATAACTTTTTTTTTTTAGCTAAAAGTTTTCATGTTATATAAGAATCACCAATGGCTTTTCAGTTATGTATCAGTCACGAAGGAATGATCCCAAATAAACTAAATTTAATGCATAAAAATAATTCATTAACTAGGTTTGATTGAGATCAAAGTTCTATTCACAAAATCAAGGTTTTAAGGTGACAATTTAAATTCTATGATGTTTTCCATTAGATGTCAGCTCCTGCTGTGTTTTTAGATTCTTTTTTTACCATCAAGTTTTATTGTATTTTATAAACTATTTATATTTTTCCCCAAATTATCTATAGAACTGGAGTTGAGGTTTGTTTGAACTTTATCTCCAAACACTTCTACCTTATGTTTAAGTCCCCAATACTATTGCACTATTGGACAAACTGCAGTGAAAATAATGAATAAATAACCCAAGAAAGCCTCTGATAGCATAGTAGGGCTAGTGTTGCTTGGCAGGAAGAGAAATCTTGCATAACAAAAGGTATGGGTTCATCTGAGTAGGTTAACTTAAACGACTGATTCTTCTTCTTCTGTGGATGATTCCTAAGAACAAACCCTTACCAACATTTATCCCAGTTTGCTGATCATTTGAGCTGCTAATTAAGTAAGAGGATGATCAAAGTCCAATCTTAAACATAATGACAACTAGGCTTTTTTTCCCTGTACATAATCAATCAATTAGATGTTTAAAGCTGTGAAAAGGATCCAAATAACGAAATATAGAAAAGTGATGCACCAATAGACCTGTATTCGAAACAAAGGGCAGAACTGATAAAATTAAAATAAAAACAGCAGCAGAGACATAAATCTACAGCATCAATTGTTTCTTCAGCTAACTGGCCGCACACTGAGAAAAGGCACGCTCTAAGACTCCTGGGCTCCTATTACCATGTGATTAACCTCTCAAGGATTAACCAGGGCAGTGAAGACAAAGGGGGGGTCAAAGGTCGGCGCTCAGACAGCTTCAACAGCATAAGGGGTGGCCTATTAAACAAAAGGCCGCGTTCAAATCTGACTCTCTGTCCTCTGGCATCGTTTTGAAGCATGCTTTTGGCATTCACCTCACTGGACTCATCACTACATGTTAAGCTCAAACAGCATGCGAGGTCACCTGACTTTCTAGTTTGATAATGATAAAAATATTGTATTCAATTAAAAGAGGCACAGAATAAAAGCATGAGCACCCTGCCAAACACACGGTGCGTGCTAAAAGCCGTGAGACAAACCGCAGGTGCGGAGGACTTAAAGCGAGCACACACAAGCGGAGGTAATCATGAATAAACCATCGCACTTTGGTTCTTGTGCGTGGTTGAGGATCTTTAGCATCGCTTCAACAGCATAAAGCTGCTTTCTCCAACTGGTGAAAAAATGTGCTGAGATTTGTTCTGTTTCTTTTTTTTTTTTCTTTTTTTTTTACGCAAAAAATCTGTCATTGGCAACTGGTTACTACATAGTCATTTGATTTCTTACCCAAGACTTACCCAACACTATAACAGTGGTATTTTTGGATACTTTTAATGGCAGGTAGCTCATGGCAAGCTGCCATTTCTGCTGTGTGACAGATGGAAAAAAGGATGTGGGAACGTATTAACCTCTCCACCCAGACAAGGACAGTGTCTCCAACTTCAGCTATTTAAAGAGAGTTTAACTCTTTTTATTTTTTATTTTAAGTGATACTAATTTGATGTCAGCTGAGCAATGACATAAATCCAAAAACCTTAAATTCTTTATTCATGATGTTAATTTACAAATAATACCTGAGAAGAATATAAGGACCCTTTTTTATTTATTTATTTCTAATTTCAGGGATTTACATTCCTGCCTGTTCTCACTCATTAATATAACCTGCAGAAATAAAATGTGCACTGCATTTCTGCTTGAGAACTACAAAGTGTTTATATATCTCTACTAATTGGTTAAATGGCAGACAGTTGTTTTGAGCAGAGGAATGATTTAGATAATGACAGAACACGACTAGTGCAGAACCGAAACAGCAGGTGGACAAATATAGCAATGAGATGATGATGGGTTCTCGTCAAAGTCAGATCTTAAGCCTAATGACAACTAGGCTTTTTTTCCCTGTACATAATTAATCAATTAGATGTTTAAAAAAATAACTGTAAAATGCTTAATTTGATTTGTTTGAAATCAAAAACAGGTTTATGTGTTGTCCATCTTACAATTGAAAGAGGGGCTTAAACCAGGGGCTTGCTCAAGTTCAGGTCTAAAGAGGTGGAGAAATATTAGGGTAGGAAACCCAGAGAAAAACCCAGGACATGTTGGAGGGACCACGGTTCTTGGCTCACTTGAGAACACCCTGGGATTCACAGGAAAGAGCTTCTAGGTGGCTGGAGAGAGAAAAGTTTGGACCTTTCTGCTCTGGTTTCTGCCTGTAAACCTGAACCTGAATCAAGCATCTATTTAATGGACAGATGAATTGCGTTTTGTGCATTTAAACACTAAAGCAAAACATTTGCTGTTTGTAGATTGCTAACACTGCCCCCTAGCGACCCACATTAAAGTTTCATTCAGAAAAGTCAATGTTTTTTTAACATTTATGTCACATTATGGAAGAACAAACATCATATGATTCATATTTGAGCTCACATATTTAAAAATATATGGATAGTGAGCAAAGAATAATAACACACAGTAAATCTCACCTAGTCAGTCATATAAACATTTAGAAAACAGAGTGATTACATAAAAAACATCTATTAGTATTCGAGACCACAGCACACAGAAATAGCTGAGACTATTTGTTTTTCATCAATTTCATAAGGTAATTTAAACACTTTTTTCAGCATAAAATGTCAAAGCTCAGGGTGTGGGATAATGTCAGAAAAAAATAATTGTGTCCTAATCCCTAACACTAATTACATTTCTTGCTAATACGGGTGAGTAAATGGGAAGCGAACCAAGTAACAGAAGAAGAATGTGTTTTCTGATACTCAAATAAAACCCAATCATCCACATTCTCAGAGATAGCGGGATAAAAGCTGCTCATGTTTTTCCTCTGTGATCTTATCCGATTGTTCTTCATCTTTTTGTTTACCAAAGACCCAGATGAGGACGTGTGTTAAATCTCCCTTAAATCTGACGCCTTTTAGGGTTTTTCTGTGCTTGCTCTTTTTATTAAAAAAGGCAAAGCTCTGCTTCAACTTTAGGCTTCTTTTAGGCCGTAAAACAATTGGTACAGCGAGGACAAAAAAAAGATGTTAGAAACGGGTACACACATACACTAAAAAGCACTGTTTTTCACACTCACACACATACACAAGCACACATTTACTGCACTAATCGTTTAGGTTCTGTCTGAGGCCTCGACAAGCTGTTGTAAATCAGCCAACATCCAATAGTGAGTTTTATTCCTCCTCTCTCAGTAGGTGTTGGGTTATGACCTGTAGCTAGGAGGTTATTTATTGCTTTTGTCTCAACCTGTGTTGACTCCCGGCCACTCTTCTAAGGTTCTGGTGTAATAGAAAGCAGCATAGTATGGCAGATCTCCAGAAGATGCAGACATTCTCAGCTCCATACTCCCCTCAGAGGCTCGTTTCTTAATGTCTCTTAATTTCTGCTTCTTCGGTAATGGCTGAACCGGAATGAAGCCAAGTGGACCTGAGGTGAAATAATCTCTATCAATAAGTATAACTGTTAATGGAAAATAGAGAAAGGAAGCTTAAACAGCTAAAAGATGCCCAGAGACCATAGATATTTCCCAGAGGCTTCTGCAAGTGGTGGAGTGCCTGCTGGCCTGATTCAGATTCCAGCACATAAAACACATCGATTTTCTCTGAAAAACTAATTTGTCTGTTATAAAAAGCCATGGCCCTACAGTAGGAAACAGCAGAACTTAGAAAGTTTAAATTGTCAACGCTGGAGAGGAACTGAACTTTAAACATCTATCTTAATTTTTACGTGTTAGGTCAAACACTATTTCCATCCCGGGATGAGCTGGTTGAGGAATATAAATATCTCTGTGTTCATCTGAACAAAAGACAGAAAAGGGGATGCAATAATGAAACAATCTTTAAAAAGGGACAGAACAGACAGTTCAAAGCTTCACTTTGTCTCTTTTGTTGCATACCTTCTATAAATCTGTTGTTGAGAGCGTAATCTTTTCTGCCATCATCTGCTGGGGGAACAACATCAGAGCCTGGAACTTACAAAAGGTTCAACAACCTGATAAAGAAGACTGGTTCTGTTTTGGGGACCATATTGGAAGCACTGAGGAGGATGGTGAAGGATGCTTCAGAAAATCAAGAAAAGTGTGGACAACCCTGATCATTCTCTTCAAGCTTCACTAAAATAGTCGTAATAGATAGCACAACAGAAACTTCTTTATCCCCATAGCCACCAACAACAGTCTATTTCCCTTTTGATTCAGTATTTATGATTTTGAATGGAATTTGAACAAGCAGCAACAGTCAAATACTCAGAGGTCCATCAAAGAATGCTGTGACTTTCCTGTTCTTTTCCTACTTTCCTTTCAAAAGTCAATACACTTGTCATCTTCTACAAAAAGCTGATAAAAAGTATCCAGCCCACCTCCTGTTTCTGCTCTCTTGGGAACAGCATAAAAGTGAAAAGGACAAGCCCTGACCAGGAATATGCGTAGGATTCCTTTAGTAATAACAGCATGAGGACGACTCACATGAAGGGATGTAATGCAGACAAGGACACTGACTGATGCGCTCTCCAATGACTGAGAATGATGTTTCTCGAAAAGCATACCAGATATGAACAGCAACCTTGAGGGGTTTCTTTTATGTTGTCAATTGGAATTTCAAGAAAGAAATAGCAAGCACAAATTAAAAAAGCTCTGCCAGCCTAAAAAGATCGCTTAAGGTCAAGCATGTAGAAACAAGTCAAAAGTATAGTGTAATGAAAGTCAAGTTTCCAAATCAGAAATATTTAAAAAAAATTGTTTCAGAGTTGGCAGCAGTACTTATTTTTATCGCCTAGTAGATGACCAATAGCATGTGTAACATTTGCATCTGAGCAGAAATTTTTTCCGACGATCGTAAAGAAATCTTTTTGATATCTAAACTTACAACAAAAATTCACACACATTAAGTCCTTTGATGTTCAATCCTAAACTCATCATGTGTTAAAAAGAGTGAAATTTGACAGGATAGCACCCCCCACACTTACTGACATTTAATAATTATTAGGGCCACCAAGATTTTTGTTAAATCCTGATATTTTTGAGTAAAGTATAATATGTGTGAAACGTTTTACAATACTGTTTAATATGTGTTTCCAACTGCTCAGGAAATTGTGTGAATCATGTCGTTCTGACATCCCCTTCTTCTGTGTTTAAGGCCGTTCGGGTAAAGTGAACAACACAAAAAAATCTTCCTGAGAAACCAGGTGCACAAACTTAAAAGACACAAAGAATAAGAGCAAGAATAAGTAACCTGAATGAGAAAATGATTCTTCTTTGTGGGTGACATTATTTAATTTAACACATCCAGATGGCTTCTTATGTGTTCACATTCAAATCTACGTCTGAGATTCTGTATATTGTCATGAATAAAATCCTCACAGGTTTATCAGTGATGAAATCTTGTATGGTTTTGTTTCGCTAGATAAAAATCTATAGGAAACAAACAAAAAAACAAAAAACTGAACAAACGTAAGTTTCTAGAATGAAAGCATCGTCTGTTGTGGCGACTGCTTGATTTGCTTGTATTTCAGGCATCTGTGTTCTTTTCTAAGGTCTTTTGAAACAAACCTCTTCACAATATTGGTTCCATTCCAGCAGGGCACGCCGTCACCAGAAGAAAGCTCCCTTAAACACATCTGATCTGCCAAGCCACCGTAGAATGTGGTGAAGGTGCGCAGAGTCTTCAGAAAGTCCCTAAAAAAACAAGTAGTAACATGTAAGCATTAATATTATTTAGTCAGGATATGTTGCATATGTTTAATTCTAACTTCCACCTACTTCCTCATGACTGACAGTGAATCGTCCAATCGCCTGTTCAGAGCTTTAGGCGGGATGGACACTCTGCTGTTCGCGTCCTGGATGCTGACCGACTGCACAGACTTCCTGATTGGCGTGCTGCACTGTTTGTGAACCTAATGCCCAGTAAAACAGCCACAAATTAAATTTCAAAACGCTGAGGGAAGAATGTGTATTTTAAGAACTTGATAATCTTGTTAGACACTACTAAGACTCCAAAGTATAAAACTGTTTTAGATGGTTGAGTGATAACTGGTTGTATCAGGGCCATTAGTGCCAGCCGAGGCTGTCCTCTGGGTTTATATCAATGTGTCTGTCAAACAGCAGCTACTAGCATCCTCCACCAGATGGAGATGTGGGGTCTCAATTGGTGCATAGAAAACTCAGTATGGCTGAGCAACAAAAAACTGTGGAATTCACTTTACAACAAAAAAGATATAGAGCTTGTGGAAGAAAAAACAACTTTTGAAAATGAGCCTTTATCGTGTACCTTTTCTGGATGATGATGGATAAAGACCACCTATAAAAGATGATAAATGGGTGGCAACCTAAGGACTGGTAGTTTGCTCCTTAAATAGACTAAGTCCACCTCTGTCTCTAGGTTTATATGTTTTAGGTTCCTTTCAGCTGTCCACATTATATTTTAAAGCAGTTTACCCTTTTTTCCACTCAACCTATCTGTTTTATTTATGTATAAGGAATTTATCTTTGCCTTAAGTGCTCCATATCTCTTTAACATGGAGCAAGCAGCTGTAATAGCAGCACACTTTAGAATAAAATTGGTCCAGGTGAGTATGACTCGCTTTATTTTTTGTCTATCCAATCAGACCTGCGGGTGAGAAAGAGTTCACCTTCTATAAAGAGCCCCATTCAAATCTAGTATCAGAAACGGTTTTACATCTCTGCCAATGATCTAAACCTGTGCTGAGAGGCGAGGTCCATTTTTCTGAGCATGCACGATAGCATCTTGAAGCATCGTATGAGCTCCCTGCAGCACTTGCTCCAAATCCTGTGCTCCATGCATCTTCGCTGACAGGCCCTCCAGCGACCGAACAAACTCCCTCCAGTGGCCGTCGATCTCTGCCATGCTCGCCAGACACCCCCGCATTACGTTGAGGCAGTAGCCCACGCAGGGCTTGGAGTGGGTTATGCCCTGTGAAGGGAAATGCTCTGCTATTAGCGCTGCCAGTAAAAAAGCACTTAATTAACTCCGATCAATACACTTGCATAGCAGGTATGCATCCATACCTGACAATGAGGACAGTACTGCATCTTGAGCAGGGCTCGCCTGCATTCGCGGCTCAGCTGTAAATGGTCTGTGGTATTAATGACCTCGATACCGAGGTGCAGAGCCTGCAGCAGAAGCTTCCCAGAGACCCCAGAGGCAGCAATCTGATCGGCGAGGAGGTCCGGCACTGCACCAAATGGTTTCACAACACGGTTAAGTGACCTCACGCACTCAGTGTAGCCTGGTGTTGTGTCGCTGACGCCCGGGTTTATGTAGTGATTGTAGACCAGCGGGAGGAGGGCATCAAAGAAGCGCTGCACGAACTCATCAACGTTGAGCTCAGAACCAAGCAGAAAGAGGCCAACGTCGGTGAAGAATTCCCTCACCGAGCCAGCAGCAGGATCAGCTATTTTCTGATAAGAAACCTGGAGGACGATGTTGGTGTGATTTTCCGCCTGCCTCATCAGAAGCTCAAAGGTCTCTGTAGAATACAAAGCAGCAAAGTTTTTTTTTTTTTGTTTTTGTTTTTTTCAGAAAGGAGCATTTCTTCTCTAATCAAAATTTTTGCTAACAAAAAATAAAATAGCAAAAGTGGAGGGTACCAAACATCGGAGAAGTAACAGGTGTGATAAAATACAATACGTTTCAGAATACAGTGTAAAGGTGTCTCCTTTATAACAGCACTTATGTAAAAAAGCTGAAAACAAAAAAGATCAAGGGTAAACATCAGCCTGCGACCAATATCAAATATCAAGGTGTTAAAAGGTTTAAATCAATTCAAGGAGCAAACAAAAAAAATGCTGGAGTAAAGAGTCTTTCCAGCGGGATATAATGTAGAGTAACAGCACTACCCCTTCCCCACATGTTGCTATGCACTGCCCCCCAGCTGTTTAAAAGAAACCTACTACACTTTTCCTTTAATGCATAGAAGGAAAACTTCATATGTTTGGAAACATTTCTTGTTCTAATAATAAATGGATGATCATAGCTGGAAACTAAGGGAGCTTATCGCATTACTCTTTATGAAATAAAGCTGGTCATAAACTAAAATTGTTAAGCAGCTTTCTGGAGGCTCTACCAGAGAAGATAGCCTAATTAATTTATTAATGTATATTAGCCCGTCATGCTCCGAGTATTATTCTACATGGAGCAGTAAGCAGAAAATGAAAAAATGATGTGTAATAAGCGCTTCAAGACTACTGTTAGATTTAAATCTAGAGAATCTGGGGAATTTTTGTCAAATTCGTACAAAAGCATCTAAATTCTTGATATAGGGAAAACCTTTCGAGGCTCAATAATTTTATGGTTTAATTGTAATTTGTGCAACATTTAGAGGCGCCAGGTGGCATAAAGGTAAAGCAGACCCTGTCAGGATACCTCTCTGCTCTGTCTCTGCCCCTTTTCTGTGACTAACGGCAACTAATGCCACAAAACAACTTTGTAGCTTAAAAAAAATATCCTGCATTTTTGCAAGACAACAATTCAGGTGCAGATAGCACATCTTTAGTGTGATGAAAAAACTTTTTCTCTACGATCCAAGACCTTTCTTTCCACACATTGAAGCATCTAAGCACTAGAAAAAATTTATCAAAGTAACATCAAGCTCGATTTTATCCTTTACTCGCTCCTTGTTGAAGTTTATCTCAGCTAATCCCTGATCCGTGGCTGTTTTTTGATCATGTGCTTGTCATGAGCAGTGAAGTAATAGCTGGGAGAGAATGCTCCTACTTGCCCATGGAGAAAGAGCCTGAGAAAGAGGGGACAGCGAACATGATGAGGGCTTAGACGGCCAAATGCACCCATGTGGAACGTCTGACCAAAAAAAAAAAAAACAGTGAGGGCCGCAGTGGGGGGGGCTGGCATGCAGGCGCAGCATCTAGGGTGGGAACTTGTACGTACCAGGTCTTATCACAGCCCTTCTGTGATCTTGCCTGAATGTGTTATGTCTAACAAGATCTGAGACAGAAATAAGGTTTTTTTTGTGTGAAAACACAAAAAAGATATCACCACCTCCTACACAAGCGTTGTGGTCAGAGAGCAAAACAAATATCAGCAAGGAAATCTATAAAAGCAAAGAGAGAAAACCGAGCAAATCTCTCATTGTGGGTAATGAAACAGAATGTAGTCACAGTCACTGGCAGAGAAAACAAGAGACAACATGAGCTCAAACAGACATTGAGATTAATATGGACCGTAGGTATATGATGCTGATGATCACATTTTAGGAGAGGAGGGTTAAAATATATCAATGCTTTAGTTCTTATCTATCAAGTATAAAAAATATACTTAATTTAGCACAAAAAATGAGGAATCAGCCCTCTTTTTCTAATTTAGCAACGAACATTACTTGTGCAGTAATCTAACAGGTTCAGTAATAACATAATAGAGACATAAAACCAAGTAGTATATACATACATTTATTACATTTGTTTATAAATCCTATGTTGACTATATATAAAACAAAGCCAATAGATTTGCAAAGTGCTAATTTATGTAGTAATGTATAATTTTATGTCAAATAAATACGTGTTATAATTTTTTTGCATATTAAGTTTTATAGTTGGTAAATAATACAAATTGAATAAAATAAAATAAAATATATATTGAAAAGGTTTTTTGTAATTTTTTCTCATTTCAAAATGTTTGTCTCACATATTACATAGAATCCTTACATATACAGTCAATATTTTGATAATGACAACTCAATATTCAGCATCTCAGAAATGTGGAATATTACAAAACATAATTAAGAAATGTCAGCATTATTATTTCTATTTATCCAATCTCTCCTTTTGTATAAAAAGGCTAATTTGTTGCCCAATCAAGCTCAGAAACATCATAGCCATTGAACAAGCTTTTAGAACATTTACAGTTGTGGACAGATGCCACATCCTCCGGAAAAATCAAATCAGCATCTTGAGAAACTTGTGAGCAGAAGCGAATATGAAGTGTTATAAATATTCCTGATAAAAAGTGATGGTGTATGCAGACCTAATCTCTAATGTTTTCAGCAAAGAGGACTGTGAGGAACGAGAGCTGTTACAGTACATGGAGCCAATGACTATCGGCCAAGCTTCGAGCAAGGCCTGAGGACATCGATACAACGAGGCAAAAACATATGAAAAAATATGCAGGGTAATAAAAGATGCCAAGTAGGTTGATTTTTTTTTTAGCTGACATAATGAATTTTATCTAAAATATCTGAGATCATAGCTTCTTTTATGTCCTGCAATGAAAATGCTTGAAAACAGCACATATTACTATTATATCAACTGTTTGAATATTTAGTAACAGATCAAAAATCACCATTAATAAGAAAATAGCACAGCAACTTCAAACTATATAAATTTTATTTCTTTAACATGATCTGACTGTGATGCTTTAGAAGGGGGGAAAAAAAGTGGAAAGAGCTTAAACAAATACGTACAATTAAGCAGAATAACGGCAAAAAAAAAGTATCAAATTATCAGTATAATATTAAAGTGAAAAACTTACAAAGCAATTCCCACAACATGAAATAATCTGAAGCCATAAAGTGACAAGAAGCCTTTAACAGAGCTTTTAGCCTCAGCAGCAGAAATATAAAAAGGGCAGTGGATTTCTAAATCCTACAATGAGCCTTGGTATTCTCTAGTAGATGTACAAAAACTACAGTCAAACATAAAAATGCTGAACTTAGATATGTATTTTTATTTGATTTTTGATTTTTTTTATGATTTTTCATCTCATGATTAGACATTTTAGCTTGTGGATGGTTCAGTGTCCAAACTAATAGAAGGAATATGTTGTGGATCTGGTATGTGGAAGATCAGCAAAAACAGACGGTTTAAATTTTTTAAACCTTTCGTAAGTAGGCTGGGTATCTTTTTTAATTTAGCAGCCTTTTTCATGCTCTGGACTTTTATTTGGCTTTTAAAGCAACACTAAGTAACTTCTCAACCTTCATAAAATATTTTCATAACTTTTGTGACTATACGTCGACATACAGCTCGTTGAATGACACCTCTGTCATGGCCCGGGGGGGTTCTTATCGCTTTAACCGACACTAAGCAACTTTGAGGAAGGTGGCAGGAATCCTGCCAAAGATAACAACTACAAATGTGCTGAATGCTTTACGGTATAAGTCACTTCACCGTTGCTTATTTTCAATATTATCATATGACATTGTTTCACCACAATTTGATTGATTACCTCATCGCTATTCATCCTACACACAGCCAGTAGTAACATAAATCGCCCGAAACTGAAAGTTCTTCAGTGTTGCTTTAAATGTTTGCACATTTTGATTGTTGAGCTTATTATAGTAATTCAACAGTTAAACTATTTCCTTCTTGAATAGCTTTGTATTTAAATTAATCCGCTGAAGCTTTCAGAAGTTTGAGAAATAATTTAGCATCATGAAAGATAGGTCTGATCAACTTTGCAGAAAAGATTTATTTTCCTTCAGAGTGAGTCAAACGTCATCTCCTCAAAAAAATAAAAATAATAATAGATCAACTTCCAAACCCTTATTTTTACAAGTAGTAAGATAAAGTGTTATAAAAGTTCACCTTTCCATACATTTTATTAGGACAAGAGGCTAAACTATAAAAAATTATTTAGAAAAGCATTTGATGACCTTTTAACATTAGAAAAAAAAGTCTTAATGAAAAAAAACGTAATGAAATGTCTTTAAGTTGAGATCACATTAAATAATTGTATGTTTCACAGATAAAACTATTAAATCGGACATCTCTTTCGTTTTTTGTTTTTTCATTTTTATTGTTTTATGAAAATGTTGGTTTTATTTTAACCATAATTAAGTGAGGTCACTTTTTTAATAAAGATACTGACATATTCAGTTCACCCTGTGGATCAAAGTGACTATATTTCTCCCCTCTTTTGCTTCCATCCCAAATAAATACCTAAACATGAATAATTTTCACTAGAAAAAAGCAGCTATCTCATCAACCAAGGACATTTCAATATCATCATGAAGTTAAGATCTTGTTACGTTTCTTCAAAGAATAAGTTTCTCTTCATGTCTAAGAGGCTTTTATGTGAAGGAATGTTCTTTACTCCACAACTGTACTTCGACATTGTTTTAATTCATAAAAGTAACTATTTTAAGTAGTATAATGATTAAATGGTTGCAGCCAAAGTCAGTTTCTCCTGTTTTAACTTAACACCTATATTAATAATCACTTAGTTAAGTTGGGAGTCACACTCACATACAATGAGCAGATGAGGCACATTGTGCAATTGTAGCAGATTGTTTTCTCGACATCATCAATGGCAAAGTGCTGTATAGATAAACGTAGACTGTTGAACGTTGCTTCTGCCACATGAGGGCGATCTCTTTTACTTTTTTGTAAAGACTGAATCTGAGGAGATAGGTTGTATCCCAATAGTTTTACAAAAGGCAGCTGAAACTTGTTAAATAAACTGTTTCTTTTTCCTGTCTCTGAATTGATCTATTCTGCAAGTTTCCTTCGAAGAGAAAAAAAACGGACTTTAACCACAGTAAATTTAAACAAGTGTTTCTACATTAGGATCAGGTAAGGCACACCTCTCCATGTTGTGAGAATCATTAACAAGTGACTTGTTTCAAATAACATTGGATTAGCTGTAACTGCAAATCCTTAAAAGTGGCGCTATAACTGGCTTAACAAGCGCCCGTGCTCGCAATGCTCATGTATATATTTTGTATTCATAAATCTGTCACTGAGGTAGGGGATGAGTCAGCAGGAAGAAAAATACAACAAGCCTTTGTAGTTCAAGACCCATTCGACACAAGCAAAAGACCAAAAGGCTTGTGCTCTCTCTCACACTTACCCTCAATAAGCAAAGACAGAATTGACACAGTGAATGCCCTCAACAAAGATGCACTCCTTAAGGTGGACTATAATGCGTGAACAGAATACATCAACATGAGCTGGTTTGTTTGAAACCCGCCATGCTTTCAGGTTTCCAGCTCTCAAATGCCACCAGCCGACCTCAACCGAGCTGTTGAGCAATGGCAAAGATGGCTTTTATTAATGCAATTCATCCTCTGTGAATGGCTGTGACCACAACAGAGGAGTCCGGTGACATCTGATAGGCTGCAGAAAAGGCCATTCCCCATCTAGAGAGGATGAGTCAGTGCCACCACGGGTTCTGCTCATCCCCCCCAAAAAAGTCACAATGAAAGCCTTTAACTTTCAGGGCTAGGATGTCAGTGCGGTAAATTGGAAACTTTTTGACGTGCGTGTTAAAGGATAAAAATAGAAAACCCCCAACTGTTTCATGATGAGGTCTAGGGTTTCAGCATTTATATTTGTAGCTAAAGTGTATCATGAAATTTTGAACATAACTAAAGAAACTAGATACTGTATGTTTCCTGCTTGTAGCTAGTAGCAACAAACAAAAGTAAACCCTCCTTTTCTAGCTATTATTTTCCCTAACACATATTAGATTTCTTACCAAATATCGTTACCGTCACATTATAAAATTAACACAGATAACTGATATTTTAGACTGAGGGATTATTCAGTTATCGCCTTCCTCTTTGTTAAGTTTAATATATACCATTGACAAGTTATTCTTTTATTTAAGATGAGACATTTTATTTACACTCAATCATAGTTTGGTCCCTAACTTTTATATCTGCATACATTTCAAGATGTTGCATCTCTTCCAACAATCAGAGTGAGAGTAAAAATTTACCCCAAAAAAGTTGTCTGTTGGCCCCGCGGCAACTATCACTATTTCTTCCGGTTATTCTGCTTTAAAACAAATATCTGCAACAAAATGAACAAAATATAAGAGCTAACAGTAAAACTTTTTTAACTCTCAAGTATAACGCTCTTCCACTTTCCACTTTAAATTACATAAATTCTCTTTTTACACTTATTTTTGGGTAACTTTGATGAAAATCGGGTTCCTCAAAGTTTTACTTGACACTAATAACTGTAAACACATTTGCCTTCATTGTTCTATCTTGGCAATACAGAAAATTAACTATCACAGGGTGTCACAAGGTCTCATGCCTTAATGTAGTAACTGAAAGCATGAGGTAGGTTTATGCAATACTTCCATATTATAATATTTGCTTTAAGTTGGTATCTAAGTCGCAGACCCCTATTTTGATCAACAGTTTGCTTAACAACTCCTGGTTATGTAACATTTTGAGGAGTACTTGTTGGACAATACTGACTGAAAACATACACACAAATCTCTAAGCATGCTTACTAGAGATCAGTTAGAATGTTAGCATGGAAATGATAATCCTGTATCATGACCATCTTTTCATCTGAGCATGTTTTACAGGCCTGCAAAACAAAACACAGATTTGTTATAATAGCCTGCCGGCTACCAGCAACGTGTTTTTTTTGTTTAGCTGAATGATAGCAGCTTATTTCAGGTTAAGGCTCTTCACCTGGGAGAAGAGTAAGTAGAAGTAAGTTCCCTGTTTCAGTAGCTTCACTTCTATGTGACATGAAGAAATGCCACATATAAGAAATGTTACACAGCTCATTTCCTAAAAACCCAATTTAAATGTAAAAATTAAGCAAACACATTATGAGTGTGTTAAAATATTGGCTTTCTCTGTATAATTGCGACAGAAAGCTGAGAAATCAACAGCACCTCCACAGACTATTCCAACCCATCTTCTAAATGCTTGGAAATAAAAAAGCTATTATAAAGAGCTGCGAATGAAAGAAGAGGAAAGTTCAAAATGGACTAGGCGCATAATTGCCTTTCTGTTGAAGATTAAGTTTTAATATAACGCTAGATATTTTAGCTGAGACACTGTGTCATGAATAAAAACATTAAGAAGTCTGACTGTCAATTACAAATTTAAAATCCTAAAAAGTAAAAGGACACCGACTGATATCACAATTTATCAGACATGAATTAGGAATTATGTTTTTTTCTATTTACATAAATGTGGAAACATATTCATATAAGCTGTTGCGCATCCATGTAAGAAGCACTTGAACTATTTTACAGTAATAAATATATTTCCGACAAAAACATTCCCTAAAGGCTTGTGAGATGATACATAATGTTTGTTTATGTTTTTTTTTGTTTTTGTTTTTTTTTCTAACATGGGCAAAACTTTTTTAGACAAGCATATATGTTTTGGAAATGTCTGATATGAAACACACACACACACACACACACACACACACACACACAAACACACACAAACATCTGGGAAAACACCAGCTGACTTGAACCATTAAAACACAACCAAAAGATTAGCTGAATCAAGACACGCGAACATGCGCACCGTCTGGAAGCCTGCCACTCATCTCAGGGAGTCTAAGGTGAGACAGAATGTGTTTTTCTAGGAAAATAAGCTCAGCCTACCGGTTATTAAAAAAAACCCACAGAGTTAAGATCAATCTGTCTTTCATCATCTGAGTTGGTTGTGGCATGCAGAGGCACGCAGGAGAAGGTGGGTGTGTGTGTGTGTGTGTGTGTGTGTGTGTGTGTGTGTGTGTGTGTGTGTGTGTGTGTGTGTGTGTGTGTGTGTGTGTGTGTGTGTGTGTGTGTGTGTGTGTGTGTGTGTGTGTGTGTGTGTGTGTGGTAGAGGGGATAACAGACTGACTGCTATGAACAAATGGTAACAGACTGACTGCTGTGAGCAGAAGACGGAGGTCAGTCTGTTTGGTTTAGAAAGAAAAGGGAAGGCAAGGAAGGCAAGGAAAAGAACGGAAAGGAGAGGAAAATACGACTTATGTAACATTTAAGCTTATCTCTTTTCACTTCCTCATCCACACTAATAAACACACTGCTCATCTCGTATATTAACATTTACCAAACACAGATTTTGCCAAACCAAACTCGACCGTGTGTAACGAATCTGCCCACCTTTGCTATAATAAACAGACATTTTTTCCTGTCCTTCTGTCTGTTTTTTTTTCTGTGTGACTCATGTTTCTCTCCATCCATCCCTGCTCCCTCTCTCCCCCAGAAGGCTTAAAAGTCAATATTTGAGGATCTGTTGCAGCTCTTGAGTACTTCAAAGTGCACGGAGCTCGATGTGAACACAGCCTTTAATATGCTGTTCAGGAAAAGAAGCATCAAGTCCCGATAAGCGCACAACATGGTCTGGTAGGTGGGTGTATCCTGCATTTGGGTTTTCATGAAGAATGCTATAAGGCATTGATTCTGTTTACACAGTCAAACGGCAATGACCTGGCTGCAGCTATAATTGGGATATATGTTAAGCAAAAGAATGCAAGACATTCTTTAGAAAATGAAACATTACTGTGTTTCCCTGTGTGAGGTTAAAGATCCTTTTGTCTATGCTGCAAAACCACAAGGTCAGTTAAGCAATTCTTGACAATTTCTCAGTGTGCATAACGAATAAAGGGTCGGCTGTGACGGTCCAAAAGCCCGTGCAAAAAATAATAACATCATAATAAAGCTTTCATTAGCTTTCAAAGGTGTCTCTGTGTGAGGCTGTTAAGGCTTTCCTGTGGCTGACCTCAGTGAACTGCTGGAAACCACTGAAGGAGCCAACACGGGTTTCAAGAGCCTGAAAGGGGAACTGCAATCCACATCATGCCAGTGATTACTCTGCCAAACTGGATAACTATATTACAAATGTGGCAGAAATGCATGTAGGTTAAAAAGTCAGACAGGCAAGAAATTTCTGGCAGGAAAACTTTACAAAATTTCACTAGTGACATCTTCCAAACGAGTCAGTTGAATTAAAGAAGCCTTAATTAAATTTTTTTGTTTTTAAATCCATTATGACCTGTGTTTGAACTGATATCAAGACATCTACAGTTCAAGCATGAAAAACAACTTCACACTCATCGTTCTGGCACGCTCAGACATCCCCATATTTCAGAAGGCATCTTGTTCCTCTGCTGTTTGATTGGATTTCCTCCACCTAAAATCCTTCCAAAACAAATTTACCTGGAACCGGCCGTATGATCCAGACGTACCACTTAAAAAAAAAAATAATAATAATGATGATAAAAAAATCTTTTAATGTTTTTCAAAATCAAATTTACTTTGTTGCTTGCCGTCATTGTGTTGATACAGTACATTACCTGAGCTTTTTCTGACTTGAACTAGTTTTGACAATCGTATTACCCTAAAGATATAAACTCAAAGCTTAGCAAAGCTTAATTTGAGTCTCTGTTACATCCAGGCTGTATAGCAAACTTAAAAAAATTTTTTAATGTTTATATGTCAACTATGTTTCATAAACGTTCACAAAAACTCAAAAGAATATAGTTAGAATAGTGTTCAAAATTATGGTGTGTTTTGTTCTTTTCTTTAAGGTTCTTTATGATTTAATGTATGGAAATCATGATAAAATCAAAATTGTTATTTTACTTTTTTTTTTTATAATAAATATCACACTTCAATATTACAAATCATTGCTGACCTGCACAGAAAAGGGACAAAGATGATTCATTTACTCAAATTTAGAACATATTTTTTGTACAACATTATTCTACCAAAATAGAACCTCTGGTATCTTCAAAAAGCAAAACATTGAACAATGTCCAAATCCTATTTAGTGATTTAGTGATTCCATTTAGTCTGCACTGCCGCATTTGTTGCCTTATTTAGCTGCTGCCCAACATGTCTTTCAGTGTCAAAAACAAGATAATAAAAAATAAAAAAACACACAACACTTATAAATGCGAGGCAAAAGAAAACACAATCAACCAATCTATAACTCATAGATAACACCATCATAAATACAACCTGATGATAAACAAACTATTATTGTGCTTGTTCAACTTTGAGGAAATGGGACTATTTTATTTGAGGTGGATAATCATACTTAAAATAGGATTTAAAATATATCACAAAGCCTTATCACCCACTGGACTCCCAGTTCTAAAAACAACATTCATTTGTCACTCATGGCAGTGTATTAATGATAATGAGAGCGATTTCGTTGTTATATAAGCCACGTTGCAGAGAAGGGCAGAGAGAGGTAAGGGAGACGGAGCGGAAAGATGGCTTGGTGTATTTCTGTGTTTAGGGTTTCATCACCCAGTCGACAACAGACTCTGATCCAAGGAGACTTGGACCTTACTTGGTAAATACTTCCTGCCCCTTGGCTGACAGGATTGATTTGTCTTCTGCTGGCAACTACAATGTAAGAGAAAAATACACCCTGAAGAGGGAAGATTTAATGAGCTGCAAATAAAAGAAGCAAAAGTCTGTTACTTTTAGAAAATGTTGTATCTATATTTTAAAATCAGTGTGTAATTGAAACTTATTCTTGTTTACCAAAAGGGCTCATATTTTTTTCTTCTTCAACGAAGATTTCACGACATCAGGGTTATATAATTGCCCTTATCTTTGGTTTGCATGTTCTTCAAGACCACAAAGGTTTGACACCAGTGTCCCTTTTCTTGCTTTCATCCGTGTAATACAACGTAGCTCTATGAATAAGCTGGAAAGACATTGTTTAAATTTTGTCTCAAAGATTTCGTGTTGGGCTGCAGTGTGCTGTGTAGTCTCAAAAATGGCCTTAGGACAACAAGCAGTAGCCATAAATCTCCATTTCAAACAGGCACACAGGAGACAATGCAAAGTGCTGACAAGTCTGTGTATTTTTAAGGCTCATCTCTATGCAGTAAGTGGCTGCAGTGCAGCAGGAAAGAAATTGTCATCTGAGCATATCCGACTAAATTGTTCTTCTCTTTAAAAGCTGAAGGACTTCCATCACCCATTTGCACCGCTTAGTTCCTGCGGAAAAGCTGAAGACAGATCTAGTAAATGCTTCTAAATTCAGACATCTTCATACATGAAAATATTTCTTTCCAATGGCCATGTATCGTTGAAACATGCCGTAAACTGGAATACGTAACTTCTGTTAATGAACAAAGTGCCAAAGCTCCTGAAAATACATAATATACAATACAGTTAAGGCTGGAATTAATTATTTGTTTGAAACTAATCTTGCAATGTTACCAATTTGCTTTTTGCTGACTTGAACGTAGTATTAACATCTTTGGGTAAACCCTTTTTAAAGCTAAAGATTTGGTTGAATGGATGAAGAATTTTCAAACTCAGGGAGTTCAGAGCTCATCACTGAAGATAAACCAAGAAAACACCTGTAGAAAATATAGTAAATGAAAACTAAGATCTAATTTCTCTGATAATATATCACACATTTTTTTAGTTGTGAACCCAACCAAGGTAAATGCCATAATGAGATACCATAAGTAAATTCTCTGCATAACTCTGTATAATAGTAGATAATTTCCAATGGTATGCTTAGGTTGAATATTTGAACCAAACATGAGCAAGTTAATTATTGAACTTTAGAGGTTCTGGTGCAGAAATTCTGTTACTCTTTACAAAGTCAGAGCATGTATAGAAGTTCAATCAATTACACTTGAAAAAAAGGAAAGGTCGCTTCTTTTAATCTCTTTGCTAATTTTCAGTAGAATAGGCTCTTTGTTTGAAAATGCTGAACTTCATCCCCTAAACTTCCCAACATTTTACTTTAGTTCTGACTACAGAAAATGATAAAAGGGTTACAAGAGGGCCTCGCTAAGTACATCAGACAGAGGATGCAAGAACTGACAGGGGGGAAAACAGCCAAATCGCTTTGACTTTGCAGCAGTCCCACGTCTGGAATGCTGAAGGCTTTTCACTCCGAATAATCTTGCTTCCTTCTAAATCCTTATCCTCTGACTTCAAACACAAGGCAAAGACCTTTAGCAGAAGCTGGCATCCTCCCAACCTTCTCTTATTCAGCAATTCTGTAATTCATTCTTTTTCTGTGCTTTCTTTCTGTCCCTCCTTTGGATCAACTGTCCAGGCTGGAATCAAAAAGCCAAAATTTGAAATCTGTGGGAATAGTGCAGCGAGGTCCTAACAAAGCATTGATACACACATTGATGCTCATCTGATGAGGAGTGAAATCTCAAAAAAAGAGATGTTTGTAGACCTGTTGTGGAGCTGGTAGTCAAAGGTAGTGAACTAATCAGATTCATAAAAGTATAGACCAACCTGGAATATATCTGATATATATGGGTAGGTTGAAAAAAAATAACTACCCCTAAATATAGTTATGCTTAAATAATTCAAATTGTTATAATAATTATAATTACTTTTGTTGTGTGGAGTGTTAGAAAAGTCTTGATTGCTCTATTATTCAAAGAACAATAGTCAATAAAATAGTTGTGAGAAGAACAGACTTTTTTATTATTAATGAATGGGTTACATTAATACTAAACTTTCTTCAAAGAAACAAAGTTCCACAAAGAATTAAATACCTGAAAACCTTTGCAATGTTGGTTCCAGTCAAACTCTGAAATGGACTGCTTGTGTTGGGGTGCTGATATCGGAGATTACAGATGTAGCCAGACATAAGCCGATATTTATTTTTTGGCTAATATCGGACCAATACCTGACATCAATATCAGATCGGCACACCCCTACTTTCTACAGCCACTCCAAGGTTACCTTCCTGCACCAGTCTGGCGCCGCAAATGGCTGCCTCAGTGTAATTACACCAAAACAAATTCCTAGTATGTCCTGTATGTACCTGGCAAATAAAAACTGATTTAACTTAACTTAACTGTTGTTTCTCCGTTAAATTATCTTAGTTGCTTTGCAGCTTAAGGCATCCAGCACGTCTACATGAGTTTCCAGTTGTGCTATACTGTTTTTTTTATTTCCATGTTTAAAAAAAAAACATAACCCGTTGCTCCTTTTAACTTCTTCATAAGAGACCACATCTGTGTCATGTGTTCACTTATGTTCTATGACATTCCTCTGAAGCCTCCATAGAAAATGTATACTTTATTTAATATTTAGGGCACCTCTAAATGCCGCTGATTTCATATCATTTTATTTGAGGGTATGAGAGTAAAAAAGTTTTCATTTTTTACAATTAAAAAATATTTTGCTAAACTCTCTCGTTCAATGTCATAACAATTTTTCCAATTAGTAAAGCATTTGACTGAAATATGTTTATAAACAGAAGCCGGATACAATCCACCTTTTTCACCAAACAAGCTTTCGAAGGTTGTGCGATTGTGCGCCATTTCATGAAACATATTCTACAATATACATCATAAATAATCATTTTGGCATAAAAAAGCATGAAATACCCTGAGTTCACTTCATTTCTAACATAAAGGGTGCAGAGCCCTATAAAAGCCAGCATATTTTCTTCAACTAAAGCAAGCAGCCAAGTTGTGGCCAACACAGAAATTTTACTGGAAGCAAACAGTGCATTTCTGAAGTCAATAGTGCAAAGCCACCCGTGGCTGGTCACATATCTTTCTCTCGTAAGAAATCACCGTTTTAAACTGGAGATTCTTGGAGAAATGCAGATTGACTCAGAGTCGCCAGTTAATAAGATTGTCTGCTTTAAAATCCCCTTTTAGAACATTGTTTTACATATTTATTCGTGGGCCTTTGTGATCACAAAAGAAGATTAAACAACAACAAAAAAGTAAGATGTAAAGAAAAAATACAGGATTACAGTGAAAATACCAAATTTTATTTTTCATAGCTGCCACATAACCAGTCATCGCAGTAACAATTATACTTATACTTCTGGAGGACATCTGTGAGAACATTTTATAAAAACAGGGTTAGTTGAGACTTCTTGGATGAGTCACTTTTGCATTCTTAAAGTAATTTTGGAAGGCTAGCCACTCCCTGGAAGGTTCACCAGTATTCCATCTTTTTTTTTGTTTGTTTGTTTTTTTGCTTGCATTGGCTATTCTAAAGAATAACTCCTTCACACAGCAGTTAATAGTCAAAAAGGATCTTTTAATTTATTTTTTCTGATGGTGTTGATTGTTTGTTGGCTTGATTTTATCTGATGTATTTTAACTAACTCCAGCCTTCTTGGTCAGGTCTGTCTTGAAAAAAGAAATGTTTAGGCTCAATGAGACTCACACCTGCTTAAGTAAAGGATATAAATAAATAAATATTGATGGTAAAGAGGGAACTAATCTAAAGCTACCATGTTTTACTTTCTCAAATTCAATGAATCATCTTTTTTTACTTTTAAATAAAAAACATTTGTGTCTGAAAAACTATGTAACAATGGGATATTCTTGACAGGTCATAAAATATGTGCTTAATTTGTTAAATCTACATTCTGTCCCTCTTCTTTTGTGTTCATAAATCAACCAAACAGGAACCAAAAACATCTATATTCTCCTTTCTTTGTATTTGTATTTTGTTCATTTGTTAGGCTCATTCAAATGTTCTCACTGATTTAATTTTTTTTTATTTAATTTGTTTTTTAAATAGGCCAACAGTTCAGAAAAAAAGATAAAGAAACACAAATATTGCCAAGAAGAGAGTCAGCAGTGTCAACAACATCTTTAATCAATGCCGCTCTTTTTAGCATCAATCAAACAGCAGATTACTGAGAAAGATTCTAAAATTACACTTTAAAAAGCAAACAAACAGGACAAGAAATCCAGAGCTTTGATGCCATAGCGAATCCTGCTTTGTTCACACTTGGGGATGTCATAATGTGTGTTTTGTCTGGTTCCGTTTCCTCCCTGTGTCTCGTCACTCCGTATTCATTCACAGCTGTCTGCAATAATTCACTCCCCTTCTCAACCAATCACACCCCGGTTCTCACTATATTAGCCACATGCAATCATGCACTCACCGCTGGATCGTCTGTTGATTTCCCCTGCTGTTCCTCGTTGCTCCTAGCC